>CM023488.1:43417043-43556517 GCA_013339685.2 Hyalomma asiaticum | reverse complement strand
CTCACAGTGTTCCTATAAGGGGCAATCAGCCATTGGAAAGGCAAACGAACACGCTTTGGAGAAGTCTATATTCCAACAAATAGACGGACAAGGAAGGTAGAATCATGGCGTGAGAAGTCAATTGGGATGCGTAGTTCCAGGTCATGGTCCGATGCATAAAGCCCTCCGCTTGAAAATGCAGGTGAGGCACACAGGTTGAGCGTCAGTTAATGTGACAGTTCCCGAAGGTGATTGGCTCTGTCGAACCAGCATAGTGGTTTGGCGATGCTGCTTGCGCCGTCTTGATCATATCGGACAGCCCTGTTCGCTTCGTCATTTCCGAGGATACCGCAGTTCGTCGGATATATTACTGTGTGCCCTGTCAGAAGAGAATCATTGTGAATTTGCCAGATCTCCGCAACCAGATGCTCGTGAGCTGTGACGTCGGGCGGACAGTAAACACTGAAGGGCACCTATGCTATCGCACAGCACAGACCATTGGTTAGGCGGCCCTTCTATAATGAATTGAAGAAATGCCCTGAGAGCACTAGCTCAGCAGCTGTACTTGACATAGCCTAAAACAGCTTGCGTTTAACCGTGACGGATCTCGCCGGGATAACTACTACTGCACTTGACTGATTTGTGGCATTTAACGTCCCAAAACCAGCTCTGATTATGAGAGACGCCGTGGTGGCGGGCTGTGGGAATTTCGACCACCTGGAGTTCTTTAACGTGCACTGATATCACACAGCACACGGGCCTCAACATTTCGCCTCCATCGAAATGCAGCCGCCGCGGTCCGGATTCGATCCCGAGACCTTCGGATCAGCAGCCGAGTACCATAACTGCTAGACCCCAGTGGCGGGGCTGGCTGCTGCGCTTGAGCTTTAAGCAATTTGTCAGCCTTTGGTGTAGACACCGGTGGATTTATTGTGGCCTCATTTACATGGAGTAACGCGGCCTGTTTCAGGGTAACTGATGCCATTCCTTTTTGTGGCTGCTGGAATTGTGACGAGCACTTCGGGATGGTGAGGCACCACAAAGGCGAGGAAGGTCTTGCTGCCTGCGTATAGCTTGAGGGAAGTGGCGCAATGTTGGCAGCAACGCTGCGGCTGAACGTTGCATGCGGCCATTTCTGCCGGTAAAGGTGAAAGGTGGTGGAAAGGTACCCGTTCGCAGTTACGAAACTGCCTGTAGTATCCACGGTTATGTATGTTGATACGGCGTGATCTCCTGCTCTGACGAACGTTGCCGCTTCAGACAGACACCTCGGAAGACCGACAGACATCCTTAAAGCTTGGTCTTGTTCGTGGAGCATGCACAAATCTGTTTCGCACGTAGCATTCCCGTAGCGTAAAAAACCTTTGAAAAATCATTCTAACGTTGCAGAATCTATTGTACTGATGTTCTCCACGACACCACGCCCAGAAACTTGACAAGGTGGGCAAGAGAAGCTAGCTGCGCCTTTTATTACCAAACATGGGGACTCCATGACAAGTTGCGGGCAATGATTACTCTCAAAAAGCTCGGCTGCCGTGCGTGTGCAACTACATGCCCGTTGATCGAAGCCGCGTAGGACGTCATTGTCTTTCGTTTAAATGCAATAAGGCAGCTCTTTTCTGGGGGCAATTCTAAGCTCCGCGCTTGCAAGTGAAACACTGTGAGCGTGGCCGCATTTTTTTTTCTGGCTCGCTCTTGAAGGCGAGTTACAGCGTGAGCACAGATGCAGATGTCATCTGCATAGGCGGATACCTTCACTGTTTTTGTGAGGCATTTCCTAACGCCAACAAAACAACGCGGAGCGACGGCAGAAAAGCAGCAGGTAACAGCCGATATAGGCAGAGATAGCACAAGTTGTGTTTTCTGGCGCCCTAAGAACATGGTGGACGGCGCATACGGGGAAGTCGGCAGATGGCGTTCTACATTTTGAATATCCTCTACTGTGGGCTGTGCATCGTCTAATGCATTCACCGCACGTCCAAGTTTTGCTGTACCGGACATTCCGGCGCGGTCGTCGTGCTGGTGGATATGCCGGTAGTATATCCATATGTGGTGTGTATCCAGATTATTCTAGGGCATGCGCAAATGTGGTGGGTATTTTGTTGGGCGAACACAATCGTGCTCAGGCTGGTTTTATTGCTGAGGCACAAGCGGACGTTAAGCGGTCCCGCTCAAAGCTCGTGCTTATCTAGACCGGCGATAACTAAGTGAAAAGTTTAGCGCAAAACAAACGGAAGGACACACAGAAGGAAGAGACCAACACAATCGCTACTCACAATTGTTTCTTAGCTGGAAACTGATCACCGTTCATATCCTTTTGTCACGCACGTGCACACAACCAAGGGTGGGTATCTCATTTTCGTGCGTCTTGTAGTTTGGTTCCCGCTAAACTTTTCACTTAGGGAAGATCAACTAGCCCAACAACGTGTTCTTCTAGACCTGCGATAAGGCGCATGCGTGCGTTTCCTCCTGATTACAGTGAATAACACTAAGGTTTGTCGCTTTAACAGTAAATGGCGTGACTAAAAGTGCACTTAACCTAATTTTGGTACGATGAAAATTCGTATTTCGGTGCCATACTATTGTGGCAATGCTGCTATAATAGTCAAAGTTTTTGAAAGTATCCCGGCCGCGGCGGCTGCATTTCGATGGAGGGGAAATGATGAGGCCCGTGTGCTGTGCGATGTCAGTGCACGTTAAAGAACCCCAGGTGGTCGAAATTTCCGGAGACCTCCACTACCGCGTCTTTCATAATCACAGTTGGTTTTGGGACGTTAAACCCCACAAATCAATCAATCAGTGTTTTTGAAATCCGCGGGCGACGGAGAAAGTTAGTCTTGGGGGAAGTCTACAAGGAATTTGTATTTGCAGTCATGAACCCAGGCACTCGAGCCAAGTACGTAGAGAACCAGGTGTTTTCGCCATTGATTTTGTGAGAGCACAGGGGACCAAAGCCATCTTTGCCGCATTTTTATTATTTATGACGGAGCGGCTTCGTTTATGTCGTTCTCGTGAACATTCTCCTCAATGATTGATTTGTGGGGTTTAACGTACCAAAACCAGTTCTGATTATGAGAGACGCCGTAGTGGAGGGCTCCGGAAATTTCGACCACCTGAGGTTCTTTAACGTGCACTGACATCGCACAGCACACGGGCCTCAACATTTCGCCTCCACCGAAATGCAGCCGCCGCGGCCGGGATTCGATCCCGCGACCTTCGGATCTGCAGCCGAGTGCCATAACCACTAGACCACCGTGGCGGGGCACATTCTCCTCAAAAGCATCGGCATATTTAATCCCTAAGATACCGCAGCGACTTGGAAAGCAACGGCAATTGATATTATGCTACCTTTTTCGGTTAGCGATGACAGATTTGTCTGATTTGCAGCACTGGTTGGTCAATATTACGTGATTTTCTAGCATTAAAGCGCCTATCACAGCTTAGCTGTTAATGTACCATAGCAGGTTTTGATATCAGAAGGGCCTATTAAGAGATCATAATCACAAATAATTTTACAGCAACAAGAATTGCTTTGAATGATCGCTGAAGATCTGCCTCATTCAGTCATCTTTAAAAGTGTAAGGTTATAGCCGTTTATTGGCCGTCATTATAACTTCAAACTGAGCCATCTTTAAAAGCGTGTGTTATAAAAACATTATAGCTTTCGAGCTATAAATTTCATTAAATCTATATGTATAGCCGCAGTTAAAACCCTAAAAATCCATGTTTTGGATACATGAGCACAAAAATCCATGCGAAAGTTACAATGACTTATGATGTGAAGCCATACGATACCATACAATCCACTCTTTTAACAAATTTACAGCATATCCACGTAGTGAATGATGATGAGTCGGCGAAGCTCGAGAGGTTCATCTTAGATCGTGCGGAGATCCAGATTAATTTAGTTAACTCGCACGCTACGAATCCTCATGGTTCAACTATGCACAAGTGAAATCTCCCACCGGCACTTCATTGCAAGTCAACATCCAGTGCCTCTATATATATATATATATATATATATATATATATATGGGTTGCCGGTGAACGCTTCTCCAACGCGAGCAGTCGGTATTTCTCAATCAAGAAACTCGCTAGGAGACGCTGCCTGCGCCAACGTTGTCTCTCGCGGGTGAGGGCGCGTTCTCCTTCTTTGCGAGCTGGTAGAGCGTTCCTCTAAGAAAGAGCATTTCCATAACCAACGCGCGCCTTTCGCTCTCTCTCTCTCTCTCTCACAAGACAGCAGAGGCACGCGCCGGGAGGCACGCGCAGAGGGCGAGCGCGTGCCTCCCGGCACGCGGGTTACGCCTGACGACTGACGACTGACGCCTGACGCGTGACAAGGCTAGACTAAGAGGAGCTTCGCCCCTAAAATGATACTGGAAGCAACGTTTAATTACCAAATTTTCTGAAGACTGCATAAAACTTTAAGAATATAATTAACAAGCCGTGATGTATCCTGTGTCGGACAGCTATGCATGGGACAAAAGATGTGTTTGTCTTACCTCCTTCACTTTTGTGACATTGATAGTAATCATCACGCTATTGCTATGGAACATTTGTTGTACCTGTAAGAAGTATATTCAACTGATAATTAACAATAAATTAAATTTACACTAACATAGGAAATGTGATGGTAGTAAACATAAAACGGCGACCGAACGATCACAGGACATTGGCCAGAAGGGCTTCTGGTGTGCATAAATTTAATAAAATGTACAAAAAGCGAGAGAACTGATTATAAGACTGAAACGAAAGCAAGCAATGACACAAACACATGGCGTTCATAAGGGGGAATATACTTAAATGCCCCTTCGTGGTTGATGCGTGAGTCGTGATTGATGCAAATTGAAATACTTATATACGAATAACTGCTTATGTGCTGCTTATGCAAGAATAACCACATTGTACAGGTAGCAAACCAGCGAAACTGGAACCGGTGCCCCCATTATCGAGCAACGGTAAAATATCTACGCTGCACTGAGGTTTACTTAATCTTTTATTACACCTTTGTGTTTTAAGAGAGGAGGTCTTTAAGCTAGCCATTCGGTGTTAAGCTCGAGCTGAAAATTATAATGAAAGATGTGCCCTTACACTTCTATGAAATGCACAGCATTCGTGCCTGCACTTCTTTCTTCTCCTGTGCTCGTGCTTTCAGCTCACTACTACATAAATGTGGATGCGTTTCCCAGCATACCATAGATTCGTGTCTCATAGCAAGGGGTGGGAAAGAGAATTGAGGGCAAGGAGATGCAAAAAAATAAAGCATGGCACAGCTTTGTATAGTAGGGTATAACAAAGGGGTGAGTGGGAAGTGAGGGTGAGAAGGAGGGAAGAGAGGATGGGAGAGGGTGAAGCATAGCGTAGCCTTCTGCAGTATAGTAGCGCTATGGACGTGAATGAGAGGTAAGGGAAGGGGAAAAGGAGGAGGACTTCACCACAGCACATTGCCCGCTCAATCAATCTGAACCTAACCACGTGAAAAAAATCACGTGACATTAGGTCACATCTAGTCATGTGAAATGTTTCCGTCAAAACCATGTAACTATTCACGCGAACTCTTCCCGCCAAAACCATTTAACAGGTGGCCACGTGATATGTTCCAGCCAACGACGTGCATCGTGGGGACGCGGGACAAATCATCGTAGTCGCCTCCATGAAGCACAAGGTTGAGCGAAAGATTGAGCGCCGCACCAGAAAGAAGGACGTGCGCCCGTAAAACAATATTTCACACTTCTGATTCCTCACAGACACTACGGACTAGGTACGAGCCATAAGCTCTTCCTTAATCGCATCACACCATGCAATCACCATCATGCACAAGTTGACTGAGGACAAGAGTGGGGCGAGAGCAATATGCTTGAGCGCAAATGCCCCGGCACGTGAACAAATAAGCGAGTGCTCACTGGTTTCTGAGAACATCGCCAACCACGCTGGTCGTTCTTGGCGACGATTAAAAAAAAGCTCTGCTCAGAAAGAAATTGAGTCTCGTCATCAGTTAAATATTACAGAAAGCTTCACTTCATATTGATATGCAACTGGGACCCGAGCATCGCTGTAGAGGATGACCTGGATATTTTATTTCCGCTGATATCAGGCAGGTTCATTTTGTCTCTGCCTTGCGCTTGTAACAGATAGAAGGGACTATGCCGCGCTATGATGGCACATGTGAACGAGAAGAAAACAGTGGGCAGATGCGCTCTTGCTCTTCCGTGATGAAGTGCTAAAACAAGTCTTTTATTTCTTTTGAGCTTGCCCTATCTTACCTTTGAACTTGGCAAACGCTTTTGAGATTGTAATTGCGCGAAATCATTCTGACTGAACTTGATCTCTAATACGAATTGCCTCCGAGAAAAGCACAGGATAACGTTGCCTACAATTGGGATTATCGAATAGCTAAAAGTAAGAATACATTGATGAAGCCATGATACTGAAAATGGCGCCACTATTGCCATCTGCGCCACGTAGCTCCAGTCGTGAATATACTTCTCCCTCTAGCGCACAGAAACATGCCCATATATTTCTGCATCACTACTTTATAATACTCGAGTCTCTAAATCTTTCAAACATTTTTGGACCAAGGGTCTGTCTGAGTGAAATTAGATATATTTGAGACCAAACTCAATTTAGCACCAAAAAATAACTCCATGAGGATAGACAATGGTTATGTACGTCGACACGTTCCTGGTGCCTTTTTCCTGCCGTTTTAAAGAGGCATTAAGGTGCGCTGATGACGATGACACAGATACACTAAAGTATATTTCCGTGTCGCCCTAATTAGCGGCATTTCTGTAACGGTTGTTCTAGAGTCATAAATTCGAAGCTCCACCAACGTACGTTTGATATGAAAAACAGATTAGCATAACGCCGAGCGTAAACTAGCTAAGTAACTTCGGCATATTAAGTGGTGACATACGAATCCTCCACTTACTCAGGCTGAAGAGGCCTTGTATCGGCCTGGGGAAGTCAACAAGGTGGCTGCGCTGCTAACGTCACAATGTCCATCCTGACCTCCGGCAAACGTGCACTTGCAAACGCAATGCAAAATTACTCTCTCTCTCTCTCTCTCTGTTTCTCCGGACACAATATCAATGCATAGTAGCAGATTTTACCTACTTGCAGAAGATTACTCCTATGTGAGGTTTGGCAGAGGTAGCATGAAAAGAATTGTGCAGTTCCCGATGTACATGAAGGTGCACTTTACGTGTTTTGGAACGCGTAAATCATCTACGTGTTTCTGAACACGTACACATATGGTTTTTCCTCTGGACTACAGTGACTCTTTCATGTGCATTTGGTCAAAGTATCAGGAGCGTTTCATGCACGTAGCTTCTGAGCATGATCTGCACCACTGCATCACTACAGTGCTGTGGCAGTAAATCATGCAGACGGACATATTATCTGATCCCAATAGCTCCTATAGAACCTCACATTTATTGACTCACTAAGCTGACGTCATGGAATTGTAGCCGCTTCGTAAATACGATATATTTCCGAAAAGTTCATGCGTCATAAAGGGTGGTGAAAGCACCACGAGCAGCGACTCAAGCTTTGTCACCGCCAAATTGTTATTTAATACTCGACATCGTGATACCGTATCACAACTAATAATACAGACATGTTTATTCTTAAATTGACATCATGGTCACTCGCGTGTCAAAGGTGTAGTGTTATTTACCGTTTGAAATATGTTGAAATTGCTTGATGATCGAAGATGGCAAGTCCGTTATTGTTGTTATCTTCGGTGGTTGTAAGAGACATTCTTATCGAGGAGAACATCGTACGTTCACGCTTACTCCACTGCCAATTGGCTTCGTAGGTTTATAGGGTCCTAGAAGATATGCATTCGCACAGTAGACAGATATTCAGGCATCCAGCTTACTTCGTTTAGGATTATCTAGCGCGTGTCGAGGTAATTTCGTCTGACAACATGCTCTGTCAAAGCACATAACGAAAAAATAAACTTAAAGGTGAGCGAGGGAAGCATGTTCACTCTGGTACTTTCCTGCACCTCTAAAACAAACTTCTAAACCTATTGTTATTTATTTTGAAAATCAACATAAAGAGTCCATATATGCGTCTTGTAATCTGTGTAGTCTGAGGACCTCAGCTCGCATTCTACAGATGGCACAGGCAGAGGTCAGGTGAATGTTAGCAGCCCCACCAATAGCGAGAGTGCTAATATATCGAGTTTGAACAAGTCGGACTGCGCGTGCACACCTAAGATCTTCGTGAAAATTATAAGTCGCACGACCACCGAGTGACACTCTTCTTCAGCAACACCTTCGAATCACCTTCGGTGTTCGTTTTCCAGAGTATATATAGTGCTCATTCAATCTGGTAAAAATGTAATGGTTACCATTCAGCTTCATGGATCGATATATAACAGCATACTAAAAGGCGTTGAACCATCTGGATAATTAAAAATAATAATTCTAAATCACGATTAGCTCATAACTCCCTAGGATGTGGGTGTGAGGCAGGGTTATGTGCTGACCGAGCTCCACAGAGAGAGAAAAAAAGGAAAAAAGGAATAAATGTCATTTCGAAGCCTTCGAGACCTGAGTATACGGGTGACACGGCGCAAAGTTGCCGACTATTAACTAGCATTATCACATAGCGCTACCATTATCACTGTCACTGTCAGGCAGCACCGGGCGGGGGCAAGGTCTGGGTAGTGGAAGAGTGCGAGCGCGGATGTGGTTTTCACTTCTGTGCAACTCAAACTTTGTAAGTGCGTATCCCTTTGGTGGTTCGCAGTTTTGACGACAGTCATCTCCTCCTGTCGCGTGGTCACGCTTCCCACCCACGCCTGCGGCGCATAGTGAGGTCTCCACCGCCTTGCCGAGCGCACAATTTATCCTCCTACGGCTCTTCGCAGCCACACAACAGGAATCGCTGTGTTGCCCGTGCTACGTGCATTCTCAGGTTTCACAACAGTGAAGCTCGTTTGCTGTCCTGGCTTTTGCTGTCAGCAATTCGCTACGTCCCCTTGCGGAGTATGTTTCTATACTACATCGAAGGAATTCTGTTGTAGGTGTCGGGTTCATCCAAAATTTTACTGAATTTTAGCACTGCTACTTTTCCCTCAAAAATACAGCAAAACCACTTAACTGCCACCCTGAAACGAGTGCACTTCAACAACGAAAAGTCCACTGGAAACTGAGCGCACACGACTATACAGATTAGAATATTGCACTATTAGCAATCAATTACCTTAAACCAAATATCTTAAAGGGGTTGAGGCACCAAATTTATTGCTTGTGTGTTCATTGTTTTAGTAGTTTATTATTGATATAGGAAGCATGGCACATAAGCATGTCGCCCTTATCCGTGACAGCGCCTCTGTTAACTGCGAACACCAATTAGTTCGGTTTTACCTCGAGCTTATGCGGCTTCACTGTTAAATATAAAAAACGAACACATGACGTCTAGCTCATACCTGCATTGGATATATAGGTGCTGTACAGAAAGTTACACAGATCTCACAACACCATCGAAGTCCAGATACCACTAACATGTGCCTAATTGAAGGTTAATCTTCAGTTGAATATCGCAGAAAAAAAGATGAAAAACTAGCCCCGTCACGGTGGAGTAGTGGCTATGGTACTCAGCTGCTGATCCGAGGGTCGCGGGATCGAATGCCAGCCGCCGCGGCTTCATTGCGAGGGAGGCGCAACGTTGAGTCACGTGTGCTCTGCGTTGCCATTGCATGTCAAAGAACCTCAGGTGCGCGATATTTGCGGAGTCCTCCTCTGTGGCCTCCGTCATAATCTTATCATGTTTCCGAACGTAAAACCTCAGAAATGAATCAGAAAATGAGAAACTAGTCCGAACAAGGACGTCTTACCTTTAAAACGCGTCGTATACAAAAAAAATGTACGGCAACTCATTAAAGATATCGAAGGCTACTTTCTTCGAAATATTTGGCACTGTGTTTTCAACATAGTCGAAAAATCACAACTTACTGACGACATATAAGGCGTCATATCATAATGCCTCAGGCAATGGCAGCTTAATGCGGCGCCATCAATTCTGAAAGTAATGATCATCATTATTCAAGTTTCCACGATATTGAAAATGCATGTACCAGTGGTCTTCGACTACCTATTTCGCGTGACGTGACTCCATATTACGTCTTCCTAGTTCCTAATTACAGCACCCTAGTAAACGCCCTCTAGACCTCGGCTATGTTTGCGTTGCTTGGTATTCATTTCAGTACTCAAACTCCACACTGGTTGTCTGTCGTACATATAACGGGGCTGTCTCAGATCTATATTTTGCAGCTAACTTCCACTGCAATTCATGCTTAGCTCGCCTTTTCCTTCATTAATTCTGATGTCTTCCTATGTCTGCATATTACGTAATTATTTTTTGCGTGGCTCTTCGTGATCATCAACGTTTTACAAGTTTCATAGTTATAATCCGAGTTCCAGCTCCATTTGTCATTCTTTTGTTAAAAATGTGCGATTCTTCTTGTTCAGGAGCTGTGGTAAGGTATTTCAGGATTTGGGGATGCCAGACATGTGAGTCCTGCCAATGGTGTGTGATTCCTGCCAATGTTACTATTATAAAATTATGGAATGTAGGTCACGGTTCCACTGCAGCCCTTAGACGAGGAGCACCTGATTTACGTAGCTTGTGAAAATTTCGCAAATTCGTTTGATAAGGCTGATAAGCTGTTGTTTAAACTGAAAGAAAGCGTTATCAGGTAGAGAGATACCCGTGCTTTGGAGAAACGAATACTTAAGTGTTCTAAAGCTGACCGTGACTTTAGATGGCGGTTTGTCAAATCCCACTCATATGTTTTCAGGTGTTCCTCCTGGTTCGGACTGGGTGCACTGTTACTTCTGATATGTATCGAAAATATATATTCCCGACTTGAATATCCGGTGAGACTGGAGCCTTTCGCAGATGACTGCCTAATTTATACCACAAAACCGATGTTCAGGATTTACCTAAATATAGCCTTAACAGAGCTTCTTGCTGGGCTAGTTCGTATGCATTTATATTGGCTTCATTGCACCAAAAGGCACGAACCACGGAAGAAAAAAGAGCCAGGCCTTCGCGGAACCGCAGGACAGTAACAGCGTAAGCGGAGGAGCACCTTCTTAGAGGCCATTTTAAATGCTTGGGGAAACTAATGCAAGTAGAGGTGATAGGTATCCCCTGCTCCATAACTCTTATCATTTTGCCAAGAAGTCAAGTGTCCACTACGCCATAATTACTGCGATATTGTAACGTGCAAATCTGTATAACTGCACATCTTAGAGAGTCTCTTGGCGTCGTTTTCCCGAGAACGAAACGAACTGGACAGAGCGTCTGATGGGCTCTGTCCTGTGTATTTTCTCTCGAAATTCGTGTCTTTTGGTGCCTTAAAGCTAATACCACATTTAGTTCTTGTTGAGAAAATATGAAGCAGTGGTGTAGTTTATGGAGTTTAAATATAATCTCCACTAAACCAGCATACAAACATGGGACAAAAGATAAAGGAAACGTTCTGCCGTTTAGCCATTGCATCGACCGGTACTAGTTCATACTAACCGGTTTAAACATTTCGGGGTTACAGTCGAGCAAATTCTTCCACGGGAAACGCACATAGATGTGTGCATGAAAGTGAATAGAAAGCTAGGTTTCTTAAGGCGGAAATCAGATCAGACTACACGAGGCTTCTCAAGTGGATAGTTCCACTTTTTCTCGAGCCCTCGTGTTCCACAACACACAAACTTGTGGACGAAATAAAGTTTGATTTGATTTGATTTGATTTGATTTGACATATAAAGCTGGTAGCTTCTAAAACTTCCGTTCAGCCATTACTTCAATATGCCTCAGTCATCGTGATCCATTATGAGGAGAGACTTGCATCAAGGTCTTAAAAAGTTGAGCATTATGCCGTACTCTTATTATGCGCCATATAACTCTGGTTACATTCCGTGACACAGATGTTGTAGTCGTGTGAAGTAGAGACACTAGAAGCGCAAAGGCGAGAGAATGTGCACCAAGTGATTTTCAGGTTAATACGTGGAAACCTATCAATAACAAAGATGACTAAGGGAAACTACCGCCTATCGCGTTAATCAAGAATATATTTTACAACCGTGCTGTTCTCCCTGTCAACGTATTTCTTTTACTAGTACCGGACAGCACCAGACGGCCCCAGAGACCAGTGACATTCATTCTGCACTGTGGCATCTCCGGAGCCCGCACATTAGCCCAAGAGCCGTGGCATATTGACGTTTTCGCGTACCGATCTATAGGCCCAGGGGCGGTACGGGGCCGCCCGTGGGTATGTGATAATCCCATGATAATGACGCCATGTAGGCGACGCGCCTGCGGGCTACCGGTGGCTGTCCCTGGACTTGATAAATCCAATACGCTCTTTAATGGCTTCCGCTAAGCATTGTTTACAGCCATGATTAAGCATTTTAACGCGTCACCATGCTTTGTGGCAAATGCCAGTGACGCTTGTAAATTTAAAAAAGTTAAACATGTATTTCAGTGATTCCTCCGCTGCCAACATATGCTTTGTCCGCGCACATTTCTCACCCCCACAGTAACAAAATTCAAAAAAGGGCTAACAGTAAAAGTGAAACAAGTAAATAATTGGCAAAATAACTTACGTGACTCTGCGAACGTTCCAATTGCGGCTATCAAGACACATACGTGGAAAAATATGCTACTGATAATAGCCATGATTGAGTACTTCATACAGCAGACGTGAGCTACCCTGAAAGAGGATGATATACTTGTGTTCTTCCTGTTTGTTTACTTCTTTTTTCCCGTGGATTTTCCTCGCCAGTCCACAAGTGATAATTTGCCTGTCCTTATATTTGAAATGTACTGGAAATATCATGGTGGTAATTCCAAAATGTCGGCGCAAAGAGTCGTTGGAAGGTCATTGACTCTACCTAATGCAGTTTGTACATCGGATAAAGGGACAGAAATGTACTGTTTGAAATGTTCGTGCAGATGACTCGGAACAAATTTTTATTTTGTCCCGAGATTCAGCAGTTCGCTACATCTCTTTGCGGCGTATGTTTCTTTACTACACGGGAGGCATTTCGATCAAGGTGTCTCTGTCCTCCTAGACTTTACTGAATTTTACCCGCTCTCATTTTCCCCTCTAAAATGCAGAAACCCGCCGAACTCCACCCCTGAAACGTGCACACTTCATCAACAAAAAGCCCCGTGGAAAGTGACACCACACGTCTCTAACGATTGGAACGTTATGACTATTGCTGCTGTAGTCCTTGTTTCAGTCGTTTATTATTCGTCTAGGAAGTACGGCACGCGCTAGAATACTCATACACAGTCTTTTATTGTCGCATTGCTGACGTGAACAATTTTTGGTTTCGTTTTCTGGGCGCCGAGTTTCGTAGCGAGGTCACTGACTGGTAAGCGCGTTCAAGTAGTACCTTAAAGCTGTTACGCACGTACTCCAACATCTCTTGCACTCGCGAAACACGTGCTGCATCAGTGCAGGTTCCCCAACGCTAGTAATGCCCAAGCTTACATTCCTTTCTTTTTTTTTGTCAGCCTGCCAGCTCCCTGTCTCTTCTGCTCGCCTGTCGGTCGCAGGGGAAATACAACACAGTGACGCTTAGGCTTGCCCCGTGCAATGCCCGCGCTGTGGGTCAGCGCTCATTGTACGTCACAGTATCTGGCATGACGTCACTGAAACTTTCGTTGCGTTTCCAACAGAGTGACTTCGGTGTCGTTCGCTCTAGCTATGGCATAAACAAGCGATGGCATAAACGAGCGTTTAAGCTCTCTAGAAGGGTGTAAAATAAAATTTTAAACGTGTATCGTGCCCAGCGCTATACGCTGAGTGCAACCCCACAGCTGCTCCACTGGTCATCGATGACTGCGATAGTGGGGCCACGATCATTTTGTTTGTGTGAAACTTGCACGGAGTGTAGTTTTTTTTCTACTTATACCAGCATTTGAGAATATCCGTGGCGTTCGCGCGAGTGCCACATTGGTGACCTCTGAAGACCTGTCAATAGGCCGCATACGTGCTCTGTGTTCTTATTCACCAGGGGACTTATAAGTATTTAGGACCACTACAGTTTCTAGAAGTTCTGCCATGTCTCATTAGAGAAAGTGAGATCGCCGGAGATCTAAATCAGTGTAGAGCGTTCGACGCCTACATATCTCTCCATGAACTTTGTTGCCATTGTCATATGGAAATATTAGAAAAACTTGTCTTCGACATTTTTCTTAACGATCCATAGAAAGCCAGAAGGGCGAAGAACATTCTAATTGATGAGCATTAAGTGCGAAAACAGTGATATGAGTATGAGGCAAACCCCGCAGTGGAGCACTCCGGAGTAATTTTAACCGCGTGGTGGTATTTGGTGTTTACACGCGCCTATATATAGGTTTACGTGAGTGAGTGAGTGAGTGAGTGAGTGAGTGAGTGAGTGAGTGAGTGAGTGAGTGAGTGAGTGAGTGAGTGAGTGAGTGAGTGAGCGAGCGAGCGAGCGGGTGGGCGGGCAGGTGTGTGGGTGGGTGGGTTGGCGCGAGAGTGCGCGTGCGCGCGTGTGTGTGTGTGTGTTTTCCCCAACGGAATCTGGCTTCCATAACCAGTATTCGGTGTCGCAACCACAATCATCGCAAGCCAGCACCCAGCCGCTAAGCTACAATGGCGGGTCCAGAAGGCTCAAGTACTGCACGGTGTTCTTTCTTGAAACCTTAAAGGAGCATTATAAATACATCAGCCATGAATTTTTCAGTGACTTGGCAGATGTTCCACGATAATCTTCGGGAGCTATGCTCTGGCCTCATAAATCTTAGTCTGCCGCAACCTTTAAGATTCTATTGTTCGCACACCTCAAATTCACCCTCTTGACGCCAACTGCTCTATGACATTTTACGAATCAACCTACGTCCACCCAGGCGCTACGTAGAGCAACAACCACAACAATCTCCACGGTTCTACTGACCTCTGTTACAAATGTCACGTGTCAGAGTTCTTAAACCTTCCACAGCCGCTAAATATTGATCTCCGTAGAATTTAGCTCAAGGTGACGTGTCCCTCCCACCTATGAAGTACGACTGAGTGCTATTTGTGGTTTGTATGAGTTGACACCAGTACAGGTGGTATGAAACAAGATTTGTGATATGTGTGGCATTAAAGACAGAGGTACGTGGAACGCAGTGCAACGTGCAAGAATTAGGGAATCTTTTACATATTGCATACCGCTGCAATGGGAACGTCATACCTTGTGGAGTGGACGTTGCCCGCTCGCACAAATTGTCGGTGGAGGCCACTTAAATGTGCGGTATAAGACCCGCGTGACAGTCGACAGGGCAGATATAGATCTTAGAAGGATAACTGCCCTAAAATACGAAAACACAATAGAATATTTTTTACACTGTCCGCGTACACATAATACTAATTCCTGCATTTTCGCTAGTTTCTCGGGCAGAGAGCAAGCGTACTGTTCGCGTGCCCAGCCGAATAAGACTATGAAGCCCGTATATCGCGAAGTAAATGTCTGCTAATGGAAGCAAATACCACCATTTGGCTGATAATAACGTCATTAGACCCTCACGTCGGTAGTGACATTAAAAAATGCAGTTCGAGCGTATGCCTTGAAAGTTTTGTTTGTCCTCACATGGCATCTCTTTCCACTTATATTTGTTCTCAGAACTGACACTCTAAGCAGGGGCCGTCTAAAGCGCTTGCTAAACGGCGGTTTAGGTTTAACGCTGCCCTGGTACTTTAATGGCTCAGTGTGACATCTCAATGTCAGTGTCTGCCTCAGGGATGCCAGTGACAGTGCTTTGCACTGCGTTGGCCATTTCGCGTGTTTTTAAAGGACCTTCTCAGTAGGGATACTTGGCACTGTTCACAAATGCACTTCCGTTTTATAAATGCCATCAGCAGGGTCACTTAGTAGAAACGTAAAGCTTGAAGGAAGAAGCTGTGCAACTGTGTAACCTAGTCGAAGGCATAAAACTGCCTTATGTAACAGCATCGCTGCAGTCGTTACAAGCAGTGATTCATTCAAATATCATTCAAAATAGCGTTTTTTTTCGAAGCCTCTGTAGTTTCGAAAAGACACGGCCAATCGGTGTTAAATGCTTTAGGCAGACCTTGAGACCGTACGAAAGTAACGCGAAAAATTTCTAGGTGGCCTTAGCCATCGCCTAGACCCGCGGTTGTAAAAGCCTTGTGGCATCTCCTACACACCTTCATCGTTCTTGATATCGTTACTCCACCTTATCAGACACAATTCATATAATTTCGTCTCAACCTGTTTTACTTGCCTTACTTTCTTTTATACGTCTAATCAACTTTATAAAGCCTAAGAGATTTTAATGAACATTACTCAAATTTATTCGACGGTAAACAATTTTATACTACCCTAATTAGACCTTATTCTGTCTTATTTACTATAACGTGTCATAATAGAAAATGAATGCACCTTTCCCAGTTTAATTCACTTCATACTATTTTAATGAGCCTTAGTTTACCGCATTCACCGCATTCATTCACCGCATCTTAATCCCCCCAAAATCGTTGTTAATTCTTTTTCATACCTGTCCACTTGGCCCATTAGAATCAACATTGACCCACCTAGAACAGCCTCTATCCGCTTTAACTAAAGCAAAGTCTTGAGTTCGAGTCCCGAAGATCTTATGAACCGTAATAATTTTATGCAGCATGAATCATATTATTTCACGCCTGTGCGCTCGGCCCATTATTCCACTTCTGTGAGCGTCTTGATTCGAGTCGTAGGTAGTCATGGCTTTGTGCTTAGGAAGCTATGAATTCTATGTATGACATGTAAAAAGTTCCTAATGAGTCAGTAACTTTGTTTCGCTTCTGTCATTCCCTCAGTCACTTATTATTCGCGCACCACGTGTTCACTGACGTGTCGGCGCTGTGATCCCCTGAAGACGCATTCAAAAACAAAAACATAATAAACGCCCTTACAAACAACCTTCTTTAGAAATGTTACGACCGACCGCACGCGCTTTCCGAATCTACGTTATATGAAGCACTTACCTATACCGTGCTACTTCGAGGCAACTTCTGCCAAGAGGAGTTGCGTCTTCACTATTTGACTGCGTTTCACCGACTTGGCATGTCCAACGCCCTGTGGTTCATGAAGGTTAGCTAATGCCACGGCGTAATATTCGGGCTAGTGTTGGAATACCAACGTCAATTCCACCGAAGGGAGGTACACGTTGTAGTGTGATTAGTAGCATGTAATGGGCAGCGCTAGTTTGTGGTTTCTTTCGTGCTCAGGCAAAGCAAGGTAAAACACGTTCAATTCTAAAACGGGGTTACTATTTCCGCAGTTATTATTTTTAACGTGTTTACTCTTTGCGCAATTACTATTTCCAAGATGTACTCAGAAAACAAACAGGAGCAGGGTGGCACCATGCGAGGCTGTTGTTAATTCGTCGCCGTCTTCGACGTTGATATTTTCTTCCTTGAATGTAGCAGTAGGGCATTAGAAATGCGATTGTAAGATGAAATTTCGTACACTTCCTTAGGAAGGCAGCCTGATGTGATCGAGGCTGCACTCATGAAACTAAAACGAAGCTGAAGTCCTAACACATATTCTGGTACGGCTGCGGTTTACAAAAACAGCACATTTAGAAGGCAGGTTGAATGTCCCGTCGATGTAAGTGTACAATAATCACCACGAGAAATTAAAGCCCGCCTTTTTGCTCTCCTTGTCCGGACATGGCAGGGCAGCTGATGTACCTACGAAGTAATTGGGTTTAGCCGGTTCATGTTGATACCATAATAGTTTAGCCTACTTTCGTTTCCTTGCAGGGGTCTCCTCACTGTGGGGCTTCCGCGGACATGACGGTTATATTTTTCGACTTTTCAGTGACATTCCAACTCTTTCCATGTTCATTTTTTAAGGGCGCACTTCACCACTTTTTCAACATAGCCATAAAACGGCTGTCATCGATCTGAGAAGTCCCTGTGAATGTGTGAGCCAAATATTGGTGCGCTGCTCACACTAGAAAATTCCCAACCTGGTTACAAATAACGCTGGAAATCACCTACTCTTGTTTGAACAAATGACGTGATTGACAGCACCGACCAGGCCGGTTAACATTTCTCAGTCTTCTTAACGATAGGTGACTGGATTGCCGTTATTTCTTGTGTTAAAAGAAGGAAATGTTGCAGTATAAAGGTTCTTCCCGTGATCGCGAGTTCGACACACGCTATTCGTGCCTCAAGCGGCACGGTCAGTGCCCCCAGAGACGCCAATGTTAGAAAGAGGACGCGCTTCCAAGGTGTGCTTGAAACTCCATTGTAGATTTCGTGGTGCGCGCAGTGGAATAATATGAAATAATAGGAGCATTCACGACAGACCAGCATAGTTTTCAGCCTAGATGCAAAGTGTTGCTGGGTCCCTTAGGGATGCCTACATTGCCTCATGGCCGTGACTGATCTGAATATGCCGTAACGCAGAAGCTTTGCAAAAGCACTAGGTGCAGGTATTCTTGCCGTAATTGAATTTTGGTTACTTATCGAGAGTTTATCACCTCAGATAATTCAGTGGTCGAGCAAGAGAAACACTGCTCAGGCTATGCGTACATTGAATTTGAGTGACGCGAATTTTCAAAAGAAATATCATTTGGCTTGTTCTTACAGCTGTAGCTTCGTGGGGCCAAAAGGGGGCGACAATTGTAAATTTGTTTTTAGCTTTCCCCATTTTACTCATGCCCATTGCCGACCTCCAAAACAACTGCCGCATGACTGATCTAACTCCTCTGAAATGACGAGCAAACAGCAGCGAAGTGGTGCACATAGATTTCTCGCACAGATAAGAAGACACCTTATTCTGCTTGTATTTGTGGTTGCTTGCATTGCACGTTTCTACTACCAATTTTCATGAAGTAATCATACATGCAATTATTTTCTCTTCCTGCTTTGAATCAGCAAGAGCTTTATTGTAGAACGGTTGTGCTTTCATACATTCTTGCGTTAAACATGCTTTGTCATTGTGAGTCTCTTACGCATAGTATCGACATTTATTTACTAGAATTTGTTATAGCAAACGTGTTTCTACTTCGCGGTTGCGTTAGATACTTCGTTCTCCTCGCTTTGCGCTACCTGCGGCAAATATTTATGTACCGCACTTTTTTCTCCGATGAGGCATTGTTCCCAACATCTGCTTCTTGGGCACTGCCTGCAACGTTGTAAAACAAGCAAGTCACCTTGAACTCGTGTACATCTACGTAAAACAGATAAGCGCTTCTTACAAACCCGTCCTCAAGACAACAAGCACGATTAGTATAACCGCGTTTTCTACCTCCACTACAAAAGAGAAGATGCATCATCACTGGCTCATTTTTCTACTCGAATGCATTACATGCGCACTTAGGTAGGGTGCTAATTACAAGTAACTTCCGGGGTGATTGTAAGTAACTCTAGCTTGGTACTGTTGCTATTTTCGGTAAATGCAGCCTAACACTGTTACAAAATTCCCAGAGTATCAAACGGCATCTCCTAAAATTATGAGGAGCGCAATGAGTCCGAGCCTTTACGTAACATCGAATACACGCTGCAGCGCTATAGATAAAAGCGAGCATATGACAAATAAAATAACCAAATTTAAATGAAATTCTGATAATTGAAGCACAATTATTCGTTGTGAACATTCATCGCACAGGACCTCTGAACGAAGACCCCGGCTCCAGTATGGGACTACTTGCAAGCACTAGACAACTTACTGAAATTTCACTGCACGCAGAAAATGTATATTCGCAAAAAAAAAAAGCTGAATGTATTTAATCAGTGCAATGTTAAAATCACGATTCATCAGATTCATGACCGCAATATGACTCAACAATTCAAATTTGTCTGGACACACTCGTACATATCTACGTGTTTATCAACCCTTCGCAATAATCGTTCCTTTCTGCTTACAGCGTACCTAATGATGCTTGTAAGCGTGCTCGCTCAAATTCATCCTCATGTCCTGAGATAAGTATCTGTCAGCGTAATGGGAAAGGTTGATTTCTATAACTGTAGCTGATAAATCAGCTACAGTTATAGAAATATTTTGGAGGCTGAATGTGCCATGTGAATTCCCAGTACCGCGCATTCATTTTAACGAGAAAATATTCACACGTCTGCGTTTTCTACTGAAAACTGCTTCCTTGTAACGCATTGCCCCCATGGCAACAAGGACATAGAAGCCTCACATTCTAACAAAAATTGCCGCATCTCCTGAAATAGATAAAAGAACAATTGACGTGGTGGCGGATTCAGAAGCCCATCGACATAGCACCACAGACAGCAAATGAAAGTAGTGAAATAATTATCGGATGCGGAAAGTAAATATTTAATTTATTGTTTAAATTTTCAATTCTGATATTTTCAGGGCTACACACGTTGGACACTAACTTCACCATTACATTGGTAAATACCATCGGTTTTAGTTCCAGGTCTTCCACATTATAGAAGCCCGTCCGTATCCTCAAGAATGGGTGCAAGCGTAACATGGCATTTCGTGCATTTTTTCTTTTTCTTCCTTTATTTATTTCTCTCGTTTTTCTATTCCTTTCCTTACACCGCCTCCGTGGTTTCCTTTCCCCTGCTTGCTTGTACTGCGAGGAAGTGGAAACACTCTCTCACTTGCTCCGTGACTGCCCGGCCCACGCGGACGCGCGTAAACAACTTTGCGCGCGCTACCAGAAGCTCGGCCTACCCTGTCCCTCAACGGACCAGCTCCTGTTCTCTGACGGCTGTAACGAACGACGCCGCTCTGCCTTGCAGCCCTCCTCACATTTATTGAGGACACTGGTCTGACTGGGCGGCTTTAAACCCGCTCGCCAGGCTGCATGCGTTGCCTGTTTGTGTTTGTGTGTGTGTTCCCGTTTGTGTTCCCTTTTCCAGCGGCCGGACAAGGTGTGGCTATGACCTCCGTCTGCCTTCTTTCTTCTCTCTGTCTCTTTAATTCCCCCACCCCCTGAGTGTATCGGTTGAGGTGTCCTCACTGAGAGACAGTTACCCTGCACTCTTCACCCTATTTTCTTCACTTTGTTAACAAGAATCTCTATGTCTTTGTTACGATGTTGCTTTCACTTTTTCATTGTCTTTATTTTGTTCGTTTCTTTCTTTCCGCCGTTATTTCAGTCTTTGCTTACTACCTCTTTCCATGTATCCTTGGTAAAAGAAAATTGGGGAATTCACATGGCTCATTTATTCACATCTTTTTGCTTGCTGACCGTGCATATCAGCGCGCGGGTCTAGCAATCGGATGGTCGCTGGTTCAAATCAGTAACCCGATGAGAATCTTTCTTTTTTTTTAAATTTTCGGGCGCCTTAGGTGTTTCGCCCAGGCGACGCCCACAGGTTCAACGACAGCGACCCCTATCAAACAAAGCAAGCTTCCCTTGAATACAAATAACGTACGCGAAACCAGAGTTTGGCCCACAGAACGCATACCATTGGCCACACGTCTAAAAGTGTATAGACACCTCTCGGGAACCTTACAACGATTTTTCCTAAAACGTGAAGAACGTGAACACGGAGATATACTTACGAAAATGTCATGGCCAGAGTAAATAGGTCGTAAAAACTGAATCTCCTGAAGGACCTCACGCCGAACCTAGAAGTACATCGAGCACCATTCAGAATAACCAGGAAGCAGAAATAAGCAGCAAAGACGACCCAGATTCTTTCTGTTTGGTCAAACCTTATGCTAGCATCTGTCTACTGTTGTCCTGCATACTCAGATGGTCTTAAAAGGGCAGGCTTGCGTTCACTAGGCGAGCTTACGACAGTATTCTAGGGCAACATTTCACCAAATCCAGATGCTTGGCATGTCATTACGGGAGCTGTCCGACCAAAGTAAGAACAACATGTATGAAGAAAAGGTTTTGTGAGCCATGCTGTATGTTTCTATTTTGTGTAACTATGAAAAATCTGTGAATAAACGATGAGTTCCCAATTCAGCAGTATCGTGCTCTTCTTGCTGTGTTTCCTTCCAGTGCGTTTGGTAGTGAACCCTCCTCGCAAAGTTATATTCGAAATATATGTCTATGTGCGCGAACAAATATGCATTTCCAGAAAATTTGTTTGGTAATATGCGTGCCACTCATATCCTGCTCATGACTCGCAGTCTAGAGCGTGGTCATGGACCACTTTCGCTTGACACACCCAAGATAAAAAGGCAGAGGGACACGCTACCCAATGTGGACTATTAATGCATTACGATTCCCAGAAACCTGTCGTTTCTTTTTGTTTAGCACAGCGCACAACGCTTTGTCAGAATGCTGTAGCTGCATGGTTTCAGTGTTGGAAGACAGACGCGTTAGTCGCGGAGGGCCGAGAACTAGCGGCACAGTGCGCGCTTCAACATGTGGAGAAGCTCTTGCTGCGGGGTTTCAGTGCTGCAACAAAAACACGGAGCCTATGGGACGATAAGGCTGGGCTGGTGCCCTCGAAACGCGTTAGCGGCGCAAGAGAGCTTCGTTCATCAATCTTGGCCCCTACTCTCTTCGGGTAACGCTCCTATTCAGCCCCATTTCGCAAGTTTCCTCTTATGCGAGTAGTAGGATTCTAGAATAACGATGATTCCACAACTACGATTTGATACTTGGAAATTTCAGCCATATGGAGCGCTTCCACATACACTCACATGGCACAGTGCACGGGCCTCAAGATTTCGCGATCACTGAAATGCGGCCGCCGCAACCGAGATCCGATCCCGTGACCTTCGGATCAGCAGCCGAGTGACATATACACTAAACCACAGTGCCGGAGCATAGTGCTATCACGTGGCACGAACAATGAAATTTCTACATTTGGGTCACATCCATGTCTCATTAATAAGGTGTTCCGTAGAGCCAAGTCTTATTAAGTGCAGCTGGACCCAAGGTCTCCCGCGCCTCATCGACGTCAGCCGTTGAAGCTCCCCCGTCCACCCGAACTCTTCCACGCAAATGGCGAAACATCGCCAATGGTATGAGTGCCGCACTTGGGAAGATAGAATGATATAAAGCAACTTCTATGATTAATTACTCTGATACGCTACGCTAGGGACAGTTCGTACAGAAATTAACGAGTCCAACTCACGTCTGCATTGTCGCCTTTGCCGTTTCCGTGTTGTAGCCTTCCCTTCCTCTTGTCCGAAAATATCGCACGACTGCAGCGCTTGGACTCGTAGTGCAAAATGTCTTAAATGTTGATCTATCTGCAAGCGAGGCACACCGTAAGAACAGTTAGTGAAATGAAATATTTAACACTGCGGATTTACTTCCTCTGAAACTATCTTGCAGCAGTATATCCATGAATGCACGCACTCCTTCCTAATTCCCTAATAACGGTTCCTTCACAGTCAGCTACACCGGTCAAAAACCGGGACATTAGACATATATGATTGCACAGACCAGTCCAAGTCGCAAAAGACCTGGAGAAATCTATCGACTGATCTGTTTGCCACCGTTTGATCATTCACAATTCATTTTTTGTCATTTTAATGCAAGGCTGTGCTGTGAACATGGACCATTCTCGGTTTATTTAATATGGCACTCAAAACGCTATTGCGTACGTGACGACGGTGCGTCAACGATTTTAGAAATAATTTGCCTGTACTTGCTGCTTTCTTTTGAGCTATCCGAATTCCGCCTGCTTAGTATGGTTCTTCAGAGCACAAAGTTTTCGTCAATACATATTTAAACCATGATAGAAGACAAGAAAGGTATAATCTTCGCGTGAAGTTTTCCTTGGTATCTGATAATCGCGTCATAACATTATGAGCACTTAATATTTTCAACTTTATATTTAGATATCTTCGTGCCTTCTTTTCTATAGGGGGAGGGGGGGGGGACAGTTTCGATTTCGGTAAAACTTGACTTTCTGGCACTCCTAAACTATTGCCTTGGTGTCTGCCATGGTGGTCGAATGGCTATGCCACTCGGCTGCTGAATCGAAGATCGTGGGATTGAATCTCGGCCGCGGCGGCTGCATTTTCGTGGAGGCGAATTGTTTGGGTCCGTCTACTGCGCGATTCCAGTGGACGTCAAAGAGCCCCTGTGGTCGAGATTTGCGGAGCCGTCCACTACCACGTCTCTCAAAATCATGTCGTTGTTCTGGGACGCAAAGCCCCAGAAATTATTTTAAATGTGAAGCACGTCAGGCCTCTCATAGATTATGTCACAAAATTATCGTCATGTTTATCTCGGGTCCCCAAAAATGTGCGTGCACTTCTTCTATGCAATGCCTAATGTAACGTACGCACGCTTCTTCCTTGTCTTGCGCGCTTGACCTTAGCCCGTTTGTACAATGGCAAAACTGTGGCTGGCGAACACACGTGTTCAAACAAGAGAAAAAGAAGACAAACCCTGTTTGCGTCGATTTTGTCCTGCTCAGAACGTCTCGCAGTTATTCGTTTGTCCATAACCTCGCACAACGTGAGCGTGCGTCCTCTCATGGCGCCAAGCTACAATCGCACAGCGTTGTGTAGCAAGGGGTGGGACGTCGTCAAGCCGAGGCCTCGCTTGCCTCGTCTTCTTCCACCGTCTGTGATTCGACGGGAACGTCTTTGCGCTGAGCTCGGTGCGAAACTCGAGAGAATCAGTCCTTGCAAGGCGTTTCTCGAATCCTGGGATGACGCCGAAATGCCTGTGCGCCAGACAGAAACCCGAAGCGGCCAAGTGCCCACCAGCTTCGCTGCTTTGCTAGCCTTGCGCCACTATAGTGGAAGCTTCACTAATATTTATTGTCTTGGTGTCTTCTTGGCTTTGTACGATGTATGCGGTAATATTTATGCGGCTTTTATCACTTACCATACACTTGCATATCAACATGGTCACCTCTGTTTGATTTTTCGAGTAACTCGTTCCTGCAAAGAAGACACGCGCCACGTTTGTTGAATACGTTGTGAATACGCTTACTGAAAACACTACATGAAAAATTTGATGAGTTAGCATGACGCAAGCCAAAAGCTTGAACAGTTTATAAGGGCTTGACCGTACATCTTGGCCCCGCCACGGTGGTCTAGTGGCTAAGGTACTCGGCTGCTGATCCGAGGGTCGCGGGATCGAATCCCGGCCGCGGCGGCTGCATTTCGATGGAGGCGAAATGTTGAGGCCCGTGTGCTGTGCGATGTCAGTGCACGTTAAAGAACCCCTGGTGGTCGAAATTTCCGGAGACCTCCACTACGGCGTCTCTCATAATCAGAACTGGTTTTGGGACGTTAAACCCCACAAATCAAATCACCGTACATCTTGGATGGACCTCCGTAAAAGCTATTTTTAAAGCGGTAGCTTTAACGAAATCATCTTGTGGGATCTCCCGTAGTTGGCCTATGTGCACATGGTGGAAATAATCATTGCAAAAAACTACCGTAGCACCCAACCACGCAAGCCTTTCGCCATTCAACAGATACTTCAGTGAACAAAAAAAATGTCATTTCTCAAAGCGAAATCCGCAAAAAAAATATTGTAAGCTACCACTTAACATCTACACATATGATAGGTAGGGGTTTGGGTGCACAAGAAACAATAATTCCTTGACGAGGACGCTATCAGAACGGTGCCCAGTTACGCTATTGCGTTCACTCTTAAAGGCGGAGTTTAAGCGTCCTCCGTACTCTTTTGTAGCCAGGATTCTCGAAATGTTTAATCATGACTGCATTTTCTCTTCATCGCGGAATGAAAGAGCGATGTACACGTAGTCGGAGAGAAAGAAACATCTTTTATCTGTGACGTTTCGACAGCTTCTTAGTTCATGTTTTCAACCCGTTGCTGTGCAGTTGAGACAGCGATGTCGCGATGCCGTGACATCGACTGACAAGCGCTCGTCCGTGTCAAAAGCCAAAGGCTACGCTCCTAATCGGTTAGCTTCTGTAAACAAAGGAGCATTTCACCGAAAGGTTAAGCATATGCACAACACTCCTGGTAATGTAACCGTCGAACACGAGGAGCCGCATTCTCGCCGCCGAAATAAAGCACACCATCTCTCCCCCAACTGGCATGCAGAATCGCGCCGCGAAGCAGCACCGCATGCTCAGGACATGTGGTGAATCTGAAGAATTACTGCGCAAAATTGACCGTCGCCTATTTTTGGATAAGGTGCCCCTCAGAATACGCGAGCGCAAATTAGCTAAGTCAGCCTCATTTCTGCACACGCGACCGTACCCAGGTTTATGATAGCAACCAACCGGATACCAGCCAAATTATGGCAGTATGAGTTCGATCGTCAAGTTAAAGAGAATCCCAGGCCTTCGCAGTCCCAGCATAAACGGAAGTTTGCTTCTTAAGTACGCTCTCTTACATTCCTCCGGTATTTCAAACTCGTCCACGGCGTTGTTCGTCCCGTTTACCTACCTCTTCTTTGCCGTCGTTGCCTACTACATCTTCCTTTTCTCTGATAATCCATCTTTTTATTGGTACCGTCTACTCCCCTTCCTCATCGTCTTTGCCCTCTTCTTCTTCTTTGGGTCTTATTCTTCGTCGCCTTCACCTTCCTTCTTTGTTTCCTTCTTTACCGTCGGCTTCCTATTCTGCTTATTTTGCTGTTCTCGAACTGCATCGTCTCTTGTTTCATCGTTTCCTTCTCCTCCTACTTGTTTGTTCCTCTTCTCCTTCCCTTTCTTCAGCTTCTTCGTCAGCTTCTTCCATCCCCCCCTTCATTTTGCGCCTCCTCGTCCATGAAATCTTCCAGATCCCAGCCGTTTTGGGAATCAGTGTAACCCTTGCTCCACCCACTTGGTTGGTCGGCTCGTGTTCTCAGCCACGGTCCTGGGGGTAGCAGTGGTGTGTGAGAACAGCACGTTTTTCCGTCCGCGGCTGTGGTTTCATCGATGAAGACGAGGAGGAGGAAGAGGAAGATGGAGTAGCACGGCAAGGACGTGGAAGGACATGACAAGAAAGAAAATGAAGATAGGCCGGATATGACAACGTCATTGAAGATTAAGGAATAAAACTGAGGAGTCCTTTCTCTACCCGGGAAACGGCAACAAGCTAAACTTGGCGTGCGCGTGTCCCTTTCCTTTCTTGTTTTCGTCTTTCTTTCCCCCTTAAATTTTTCTTTTGTTCCTTTCTCTCTTTCTCTCTTTCTGTCATTCCCTATTTCTTTCGTCCTTTCCTATAATTATTTTCTTTCTTGCCACCCTTTGATTCTTTAGCAGAAAATCTAGGGAATTCAGTTCGCTAAGACATACTTTCCTTCATTTGCCAAGCGCGGACGGAAGAGTGTGCACACGTTGAGGTCATGCATCTTGCGCAGCATCCATCTCTTCATGAACATAAAACCCAGCTTTAAAGCTAGTGTATGATCAACCAGCAGTGGCTGAATAGGTTAGCGGCTACTCACGTAATCCAACGCCGGTGGTTCGAATGCGCAGCCGGACAACCAATTCTTATTTTCGCGAGACTTGATTTTCCGCGCATCGACAACTACGACGCAGTCTATGCTAGAGAACATTCTCTTCAAAATGAACAAGATGGCTATCAATAAAGGCCATCGCGCGTTATAGGCACGCTAGAACACTAGAACGCCTACGCCAGCCGCCCTTGAGGTATGGCCCAAGAGAATTTCACGGAACAAGTCTGTTTCGCTGTCGGTATTTCTGCCCATAAGCCCCACACGCATTTCTAAGAGCTCCGCTGTACAGACATTAGTGGTCGGTTTATTTATCCTGGTTGGTTGGTCTCCGCTAACTGTCCGGTTGCGTTACTCGGGAGGCACTACATTTGCAGGAATATGACATTCCAAACTATTACGACAGTGGACGCCATCCTATGCACGCCAAGTGTTTATGGATGTTCCCTTTACCAACAACTTAACGTGACGCTGACAGTTTTCATGAATTTCCAGCTTCCAGCGATGGCACTTTTTTGGTACCAGGTCACTTCCTGGAAAGAACAGCGCAACGACCGCAGCTTGGATGTCTTCTTCGCTTAAGCTGTGCGCTGTACAAGCACAAACAGCATTTTATCCAACATGGCCTCCTCTGCAAGAAGAATTACTCGAATGAAGGATATCCGCCGTTGGGTCCCAAGAATTTGAGAGCACATGCGCTTCGTGTTATGCACGATGGCGCTACCGCTGAGCCAATGAGCAGTTCGCCAGAATATGCCAAAGCCTGAAGTTCGATTCTTGCGGTCTGGTTTACGTCGGTAAAGCACGTGGCAAGTTGGGACTAACGCCAGAAATGGAAGCACACTAATATTGTTCCGATCGCGCTTCTTTGCGCTGTGTCACCAATATTTCTTTTCAAAATGTGCAGAGGAGATTCGCTCAGCTTCTTCCAGCGCTCCCCAAACGGCTGCCGCTAAATGGCCTGCGTGCGGTACTTCCATAACCGTCTGATGCGTTATGCTAAAGCCGCAACGATGCGAACGGACACGGCTTTTGATATTTCGAGTTACATCGTGTCTTCCGTTATGTTGCGTTATAGCCCACGTTGTATTATTACCAGAAATTGTGGTCATTGCTCTGTGACCGATGTAGTCGAAGAGCTGTTGCGGATTTGTACGTGCAAATTTTGGAGCCCGAAGCGTACGACACGCTGACGAATAATCGCGACGCGCGCACAATCCGCACTTTGCCTCTTATGTTTTCCATGTGCCTAAATTCCAGGCTCGAAAATTGGGATGAAGTTTTCCCTTTTAGCAGATGCGCAAACACAACAAGACATCTAACCACTGCCTCCACACCACCGTGTCTATTTTATATTCAACCACTTCGCAACTTCCCTGACGCTATTATCCCTTTCATTTCGCATGCGAGCTCTCTCGTCGCCAAGGCATCTACCACACTGAAAGAGCACAACGCATAGCTCAGCGCCGCGCGGTAGCGGTCCAGGACCACCCGAAGATCAGCTATGATTCACGGCTCAAGGGTGTGTCGTACTACAAAGGGGACGCATTGTGGCACTGTACACCAGTTCGGAAGCACGACCTGAGCGAAAAGCTTCTGGCTCAATACACCATCCATTTCGTCCTCACGGATTACCCAGGCGATGTGAAGTACTCGATTGTTCGTCTCGTCTTTTGCGGCTGCTGTTCTAATCAGACGTTGCTTGTCCACATCCCCTGACCTAAGTTTTCTCATCCTCGTCAGTTTTATTCCACGTAACCATTTTTCGAACAGCAGGCTTCGGCCATGAAGGCAGCTGCTCCAAAATAAAGACCACGAACGGGCACCGAACGCGAGCAGCAGCCACGGGCAGGCTCGCGCTGCAGTTCGGCCATTGTACCTTTGAACTGGTCCGACGGTCGGGCCCGGTTCTCCTTCTTCGTATTTTCTTACAGGAGCATTGTTACTTTAAAGTGGCCCTGGGATGGGTGGAAGAAGACAACGAAGATCGCATGCCTCTCGGCTTGCTCAGTTTTTGCACAGTAGACTATTTTCTCTTTTGTCAACTGCTCTTTGTTTAAAGACAGCTTGTGGTAACAATATAAGAAACATCAAGTTTATAGTTCTAACAGGATATGTTGCATCACAGCTTAGGTTTATTACGAAAAGAGAGATTTAACTGCAAGGGTAATAATGAAGGTTAATTAACCGGTGGTAGGTGCGCCGCATTGCGGACGCAGGTGTGAGCCGGTCATCAGAAAGAAACGAAGAAATACTAACTTCAGCATTGGATATCCGGATGCGAGCCAGTCGACCTTAAGTGAACGACAAATGCACTTCCGTTAATATAACCTCCACCTCAGTTTACGAAAAGTGTACGAAACGCCAAGAGCAATGAGGACATCTAAATGAACAGTGAGATAACCATTCTATCTTTTGTGTTCGTACTTACCCTGTAAATAAATAGAAAATAGTATTGTTGGCCGCATGTTGCTCCACTGCGTATTCCAGTAGCTTCGCCAGTATCTTATCCGCATCTAGTCGCCCAGTTTTCTGGCCGTATAGCACATCCAGGTCGTCTCTCTGAAAGGCCAAAGATTGTCCCTTGGAAAAAATACTTTTTTAGGTTCTTTTCAGCCAAAAATACGTCACGATTGTTTCAATAAACGTCGTCATATGATAAATCTACCGATAGACATTCTTACATTTCTCGCACTGTCAGGCTTGCAAGAATATTAAATGTGTGCTAAAATAACTATAATATTTCGATCGGTTGCCAACGCCAAACATGAGAGCAACCTTGCTCTTCATAATATATAGTCATAACGCTCATGTGACCAGGACAAGGAAGACGACAGTACTTTCCCGGTCAACTCTAGCCTATCGTACTATCGTGAAGTTGATTTTGCGAGCCAGCATAGAAGTACCAGGTTTCGCGCAATCCTAACCCTCGTCGTCGTTATCATCATAATCGTTATCGCCGTCGCGCTATGTTCTTCATCTGCAGGACCTTTGCATCTATCGCTAATTAAGCCAGTCGTATGCAATTGAATTGGTATAGAGGATATCCTCCCTGCCCCCCTTTCTATAGAAAATCCGCCTATCATCCAATACCACAGTGCACCAAAACCACCATTGTATGGGTGGTTTTTGTGGTGTTCGTCGTGGTAGAATAGTAGTACCATGGTGGGTAATGTTTTGCGCCTTGCTGAATGCCCTGTTAATTGACTGAACCAATCCTGCCCTCCCAGGCATTTTCACCCAAATGCCTTCTACAATGTACACGGAAAATAGTGCCGAAAATCGCAAGAACTCTATATTCCAGGTGATAGGCATCTCGTTTGCACAAGAGTAGACACCTTCACTGTTCCTTTCCTGCTGTTAATGCACGCTTTTTTCCCATCCCTGCATTCACCTGCAGCAGTGACTGATCGCCGCCGTCCTATCCGGTGAACTTTGTCCTTTGTTTTATTCTGCCCTGCTGACTTTTACAGTACTACTAGAGTTCCATATTCCTGTTCCATTTTCCAACTTGCTCTGCTTCATTTAATTGTTACATCACTTTATGCTTGTGTAAATACAGTGGTTGCTGCATAAACGGCTTCGCCGTTATTGCTCCGATGACAATTGTCATCGGCCGTACTCGAACACAAACACGAGCTTCTCGTTTATAAGAGACAAAGAGTTTTGTCTTTCGACTCACCCTTTAAAGAGAGGGACAGCTTTGGTTGTTCGTCTCACCCTCGCAGGTTACACGCACAGAACTCATGCAGTCCGTGTTAAAGTTAATATATTGAAGTATGAGCCGTAATTTTCTCAAATGGTCGAAGAATGGAGTCTTTTGGGAAAATTTTAATGCCATACTTATTTGTTTTAAGAAACAGTTGTAAAAATCTTCGAACATTACGAACACTGCTACATGTAACCAAGACTATCTTGGAAAGACCTGCTAAAGCTGCGCTTTCTGCAGGGCTACTTTCTCCGCGATGCAGCGTCAAAGTTACCATAAGCATGTATGCGTACTCACCTCAGTAACATCCACAACCTTAAACTTCGTCATAACACCTTGATTGTTAAAATGCTCGTTGACCTAAAAGTACGAAATATAAAGAAATACTTGAGATTATTCGCATTCAACAGCCATAATTTTTGGCACAATATTTCATCCTTATATTTAGCCTCTCATGCAATATTTCTTTGGTATTTACCAAGCTGAGGATGCGCAATAAAGTAAAACCGTAAAACACAGTGGCAGTGGCTTGTCCAATTGTTCTGGCATGATGGCACAAACACGAGTCGCATTCCTCAGGTGTTCACAATCCAATGAAATTGCGTGGAAAAACAAACACGGCGGGAGAGAAGTGGACAGCACAACTGTTTTCTTGTCTCCGTGTATGTATGCTTGAGTGTGTTCTTACGAAGCCTTGCCAGCTAGTTCAGCTTCGTTTCAGAGGTTGCCGCACACCACTTTTTTTTTTCTGAGGGAGCCCGCTTCGGGGCCATGTTCCAGTTACGCATGCATGCTCTGCGTGCAGTAGACGCTCTTTCGAAGGTTAAAAAAAATGTTTAAGTAATAGTTCAGGCGAATGGATTCGAAGCCAAAGAGCGACATAAGAATGAAAAATTTGGCCATACCAGTCTCAACAGACACGGGAAAGGTAAGCAACTTATTCCCGTGGCTAACCGCAAAAGAGACAGTGAGATATGGAGCGCGCCGCAGACCCTTTATTTTTCATTTACTCCGCGCGTTAACAGGACATGTCACTTTCCTGGAGCACTCTCAATGAAGGATGTACTTTCATAAACACGCGATGAAAATGCGGCCTGTGTATTTGCTTGCGCCTTCCAATTCCAGACTCTGTCGTGCAGAGAAGCCAGCTTCGTGCCTATTTGTTTATTTTTGTTTGCGTGAATTGGAGGGTTTTCTATACTTAAGAAGCTTAATTTAGAATTGCGAAAGATTGCTATATTCTTAGGACACTTTTCACAGCTTCTAATAGACTAACGTAAAATAATGCTATCGAAAACATGCCAGGAGTAAACATGTTTTTTCGTCAAGGTTATGTATAGGGGGACACTGCCGGCGCAGTGACATTTGTAAACAAGCTACTTGCTTTAATGAACAGCTACGTTTTAATCAATCACACGAAACATGACATACTAACGCGCCAAGGGCATGCAAATTCGTTTCGCTGTGAAATTGTTTTCTGCAAAGCGAAATGAAACGCTAGGCATGAAAGTTTAATTGAGAAGACACATTGTTGTGCAATATCAATGTTATGGCCAACGATATTGTACCCACGGTCTGCCTATACGGTCAATGTCGGTGGTCCATCAGGCACAAAAAATATATGCGAAAGCCTGAGGATTTCCTCCTCAAATTGTGACTTTCTCTGAAGCAGCAAGCGCCTGCGCCATTGTTTACTATATATTTTAATTTTTTCATGAATTGCGTACCCGCATTTTGGTTACACCGAATAGCCCGGCCACTGTGGTCTAGTGGATACGGCACTCGGGTGCTGATCCCGAGGTTGCAGCATCGAATCCCGATCGCTGCTGCTGTGGCGACTTTTGATGGCGATGTGGCTTCAAAACCCGCCGGTGAAGAAGGCCCCTCGCTTTCGCGGGCGCGTGTGCACAACGCAGACTCCATGACAACGTGTCAACAGCCCTTGGCGCGTTCGGCAACAACGTCATTTACCCAGGACTACAGATTGGCATCTATTGGCCTTAATGAACTTTTCGCAAGCCCACGGTGCTGGCTCTGCTTCCGGTTTTTAGATGCGAAGCAGCTTATGCGGGGGGGGGGGGGGGGGGGGCTTGTGCGTCCCTCCCTGGACCGTCCCTTACAGTGCCTAGAAATATACTAGGCACTATACCTCCCTCTGCCGTGGGGTGATTGATGATTGATTGTGGTTCGGTTAGGAAAGGACGCTAATTTCTGCAGCCCATGTAGGGAGCACGGATAAACGTCCGTGGGGTTGGGGAGGGAAACGGAGTGAAAGAGATAGAGAGGAGAGAAAGGCCGTAGTGGAGGGCTCCGGAAATTTAGACCACCTGGGGTTCTTTAACGTGCACTGACAACGCACAGTACACGGGCCTCTGCATTTTCGCCTCCATCGAAAATGCGACCGCCGCGGCCGGGATCGAACCCGCGTTTTTTGGGTGGCAGCCAAGTGTGGTGTCCACACCCGCACTGCGCATCCTCCTCGCCCTCCTCTCCTTGTATCATATCGTCTCCTCTCGGCATTCCTCCTCTCCGAACGGCGCGCGTTGACTATGGAAACCCTCGTTCTTCGATGTGCGCTTTACGAACTCGCAAGGAACGAGGACGCGCCCTCGTCGCGAGAGACAACGCTGATGCAGGCAGCGTCTGCTAGCGTCAAACCAGGCGTTGGTCAAACCGATGCAAACGCGGTGTGCACCCCCTGTGTTGCTTCGCATCGCCTCATGGTCTTCTGTAGCGGGAGATGGTGTAATTTTTTATCTCCTCCTCCTCCTCCAGCGCACCCGTAGAGGCTCACGACAGCGCAGAGGCCAACGAATGAGGAGACGCCAGATCAATCGTTCAGAAAGTTAGTTGCTTGCCCGATCACGCGCCCAGCTCGAATTTTCTCTCACGAACTACGCTGATTTCCCGCTCGCAACCAACGACGCCGACACCGGAATTTCTGCGAAACGAGCTCTTTAATACTATGGCGTTAATATTTTTTACACTTATATTTTACTCTAAAAAAGCGCAGTTTTATCTCCGAAACGTACCCCACTGAAGTTCCTGCATTGGAAGTAGTATATCATTCATTGGCAGTCAAACTTCGACGGTCCCATTTTGACACTTGTATAGTTACGTTTCCACTCCATAATCACTTCAAGCTACAAGAACCAAATTTCAGGGCGATTTAGAACGCTCACCCTGCAGCATTTAATTTTACACTTCAAGCGATACCAGTGAAAAAGACATTGCATATAGTCTTTCAGTACTCACAGCAAAGAAAGGTATGTAATACCTCTTTGGCACCACACTCAGCGTGACCGTTACAATCTAACTACACGGTGGGTGTAACCTTGATATGTGAAAGAAAACTCCACAGCCATCAGCTAACGCTCCATCGAGGAAACACCCACGATTTTTTCGGTTCATTTTAGTGACACGTGCACCACATACGCGACATTCCTCAGTCTCTCTCACGTTCGACTGCATATATTAGCGCTTCCCTTGCCGGAACCGTGTCAATTGCCAAAACACTGCGTTTAAAAAAGCATGCCAGGCGGATGTTGCTTTGCAATCTCTTGCGAAGCTGTGCCTGTCATTCAAAGAGCACAATTGAATGCGAGATAAGAATTTTATGCCTTGCCTTTTCAAACAGCGCCGTGAAGTTGACCACATGTTTTCTTGTCTCTGCACCATCCTTGCTTTCCAGAGCTTCTTGATTTATTATTGTCGAGTCGTGCAGCACTTGCGCGAGCACAGTGATGCCTTCTCCAACCTCTGGCGGGGACGACTTCCCTACTGCATGAATACATTTGATATCAAGGTCTAGTAGATATCTTATCTTTAAGACATAAATCCGTGCGCATTTAAAACACATAAGTTGGTACAACACACATAGACATCGCCTGCGGTTCCCTTCCGATTCATCCGAGAAAAGGCTCGCCTTAAGAAGGTAAACAGCTGCCACTGCGTGCAGAAAAAATACGCCTCTCTATTATCGACGCTATTGGGTTCATCAGTGCCAACAACTATTCTTCATCACCAGCTTCTGACTTACTCAGTTGTTGTCGAAGAAACCAGTGCACATGCGCATTATATGCAAGTGTTACCTTAGAGTCCGCTGTCCTACATGGCGCAAGCACTGCTGATAAACACGTCATAACTATCATATGCGACATATCTACAACATCTTTCATATAGAATCATTTGTCACACCAATTTCCTATTATCAATAATGCCCGCACTCTAATTAAGCTGATCCTAATTCATCGTGTTCACAACACAAGTTTTAAATACATCGCAAGGTCGTTATGCAAACTTACATTTCTGAGCAGAGATCGCGACTCCAGATACGACAAGGCAGGTGCAAAAAATAAAGGCACCGTCAGGTTCCATTATCGGAGAGTGTCAACAAGTTCAGCTTAATAGGCAGGCATCCGTAGTCGCTCTATATATCGCAAGCATCAACGACAGCGTTTTTATTTTTCTTCTTCTAGTCCAATAATGAACGACCAACACTTACCATCGGAGTAGTGTTTGAGATTGCCGACGCATTTCACACTCGCCACGTAGTCAACTGAATACGCAGTGCTCTGATGACATTTCTTCGGCAGATGTCGTTTCTACGCTGCGTGATGTAAATATCATCTCCTTCTTTATTGGAAAGAAGGTTCGCTCAAGCAAAAGTTATTCCCCATCAAGAATATTACATTCTGATTCCTATCATCTATATTTCTTGAAAGCTTATTTAGTATAAATTTAACCGCAATTTTCCATTACCGAAAGCGCTTTTGCTAAAAATATAACACAAACCTTTTAATGAACCGTATCGTGACGCCGAAGACGTTTTATCCAAATTTATGTAAAACAATTCTCTTTTTTATTTGAAAGGCCAGATACAAGCTTGCTTGGGATTCGCATTGGGCGACATTGTGCTGAGGTGACCAGAAGAACCCGTACATATCATTTAAGAGCACGCTCCACCTTTACGAAATGAAAACGTCCCACAGCTGTCCTCAAACATTGCCCACGTATTGCAAAAACCTAGCGCCGCACCAGCCCCTTAGTATACTTGCTGTGCTGAATAAATGACGTTAAAATATTTATCAAACAAAGTACATTAATTTTTTTCTCTACAGCCGTCCTCCTGATGTCATCTCACTGTTTCATGGTTTATTTCCACTAAATTTATGCTCTGTTGTTTCCGAGTACTGAGATGCATTCACTTTTCGCAACTTCATATTGGTTAGTTCATTCTGTAAGTGGGCATTTTCCCAGTGTCTTAACAACTATGGTATGAGAAATAATGCGTTACCATATGCCGCACTTATTATTTATGCAGCACAAGAAGCTTTAGAGCTCTGAAACTTGTACTGAGAAGTGCCCATACAGAAACACATGTATTCCCATAGGAACGGCCCCTCATCATCACTACACACTGTACTGATTTTTTGTACAACACAGACAACTTTCGAGCTCTAAAACTTGTCCTGAGGAGCTCCGAAGTAGAAACCCAGGCATGCTCAAATAAGCGGCCACTTCTCTAAGTAGTGTACCAAGAAGCAAATCCCAAAAAACGCAGTCTCTAACAAGGATCGAGAACATTTCCGTTGCTCATATGCATTTGCCATATTGCATATTACGATGTCTTCCTGGGCACTTCAAGTTCAGACGGGATACCCACTTCTTTCGCAGATATTGAAGCAACTTGTTAGTGGGAAATGTGCAGAAATACCATCGGGATATTTCTTTTGCTCACGCTCTCATAGCAAATTGAATTATGTACTTCTTCGTAATGCAGACCACTGGAAGTACGACGATTCAAGAGACATTCCTCACTGAGCACCACGCCCCAGCAAAAGTAATAACTAGCGAAGGAATAAATTGGCGATGTTTACGGCATAAGGCGCGTGAACGTCAGCAGAAATGTACCTAATATTCCGAGCAACCCTGGAATACTTGTAAAGTATTGAATCTATTGTATCGGCAGGCAAGTTCCTTTATTTCTGCGAGTATAATCTACGTGTACATGCATCACTTTGCAGATCCACGGCATATCAGCGTTGCGGTTTGTTGGGTTTAACACTGTCTTTTTGGTGCATGCGCAAGCACTATCACACCCTAGTAAAAATTACTGGTGCAATTTATAGTGACCCAGACAGTCTCATAGCCGCTGTCCCGTAGGATCAAAATGTGGTGGGAGATTCTAGGTCTACCAAAGAAAATTATAATTCTAGACAATCTAAGAGACTCTATCTATTTGCTTGTTGCAGACTCGATCTCTTTGCTTGTAGTGCAATATGCGCATTGCCGAGAATATAGTCATTGCGGTGCTATTGCGACTATGAGTGTGCACCTGAAGCGCCATTTCATTAAAGGTATGCCAAGCAGGAGAACAGACACCGTTCCAGGGGTCACACGTTAGCGATTATGTATAGCTTTAAATACATCCATATTCAACGTCGCGAATTTCCCTCGGTTGAATGATGAGCTCGTGAATAGTGCAGGTTCTAGTTGTGGTGTTGAAATTTTCCAGGCTGCAATATTTTATCCTTACTGAAATGGTCGACGAATTTGCAATAACGCAGAAAGCAAAAAATACGTAACGTTAGCACTCACTCAGGAATGGAAACTCAGTTGCTGACTCAGCTCTCACTCAGCCTTGAGCCGGCGCTCCGACAACGTCTCCTTTTTGTGTCATTTTAATATCTCTCGGTGTTAGTAGAGCTCAAGTTTCACCATATCGTTAGTCAGCTGTAATATCTTAAACCCAAACGCAATACACGGCTGGCTCATCACCTGGTACATCCAGCATGATGTAAGACACCAATTTACGCGGCGTCATAAGCAATCGCGAATGCCAGGGATGCGCAGTGTCTGCACTACGCTGCTGCGTACGCAGTAGGAGCACTTACTTGTTTCTTTGCACGGCCCTGATAATAAATATTGAACACTAGTAAATTCTGGGCGCTCCATGCCAGTCTAACTTTTTCGAGATATCTTTGAGTCTTTTTGCACCTGCATTTTGATATCTGCATTCTTGGTCACTTTTCAGGGTATCTCTGCCCAGCCCTGGTCCATTGTCTCTAGCTACTGCGAACCTAATGATCATTGTGACTGTTCAAGATGGCGCCCAAGGGCGATATTCGAGATAATTTTTTTTGCGAAAGCGGTGGTTTGGTTCCCTTTTCACTGCGTGTCATTGGCCACGGTCATGCTTACCGCGTTGGCAGCGGGAAGCGGCCACGTTCTCGCGTGAGCACGCTTTCTCTGCACGTCACGCTTTTAAGTTCACGAAATAAATTCTTCGTTTTCATAAAACAGTCGTATTTATTCCAAGACGGAACTTGTTTTGATATATGTTGTCCAAAAAGAAGGCAACAGAACCTTCTCGTCAATCTTTAAAGTGTTACGCGCTTGGCCATTGGTTGCACGCGGTATCTTATACTCCCATATTTCATGGATTACCCGGTCATAAAATACTACCCAATCAAAAAAAGTGATCAATCCTGGAAATATGCTCCGCAGTCAGTCGCACCAAATCCGCAGCGTGCACGATGAGAGCCGCACCTCCACATTGTGAAGTTGCAGCGAGCGAGCACGTTGTGTTCCGAACAAAGGCCTCCAATCACGCAATTTGCAAAGCTCCGGGATGTAGACACATGCAGAGGGAAGGTCAGAACGGTAACACGTGGCGGGTCACATTTATCATCACAACATTCAATGATTACATATGGCACTCGTGCTCTTTTGTAGCTTCATGCACACTTCGTCTTCGTTTACATGCAACAGACTGCATGTGGCATTGGCCTTCCTTGAGAGAGAGAGATCATCGTGATGACATCCACGTGCAAAAGAACGTGGCGCAAGAACTATGACCCACGTCTTTGAAAGCAACAGCGGTTAAGGGCGACACTTTGCGCTGCTTGTTGTTTAGGCCGCCGATTCCCAGAACGATTAGCAATTCCCCAGACGGACTTTCCCAGAAGAGCTGCCGATACCAATTACAAAGGTTACGAGGCAGCTGGTACGTGGCGTAATCGCTAGCTTGCAGATGGCATCACTCGGGAGCCGTAGCCCTCGCACAGACAAAAGTACCACTTCGCTAGCTTTTGAGGGCGCCTACGTTTTCTGGTACGATTCGACAGCCACGTTGTGTCGCTTTATTCATAGTCTATATACGCGTGTGATAAAGTGTAGCATGTGCGAACTGCTATATATGGCACGTGCACTTATGGGGCCCTATTTGCTAAATACGTATAGGTATATATAGCCAAATATGCGTATATGGCCACATACGCATATCTCAGTATACATAGCACGTGTCCTTATGTGGCCCTATTTGCTCAATGCGTGTCAGACTTACATGGCATCCCTCGTGTTGGTCTTTTATCGTCATATATGCTTCTGTCGCGATTGGGGCAAATAAGGCCACATGCGGACACGTGTCATACATAGCCACATATGCCCAATTTCTAATATCGCCATTTATGGCATTTTTGTAAGGGTCGGCACTAACTACATCATCGCGCCCATTTAGAATATTTCACCAGCGTTGTCGTATTGTCTCTTGCTCACTTTTCACGGCGAAACAATTTCTTCGAAGCATCTTTCCCATATACCACGCACACGCCCAACACTACCCCAGCCTGGCAGCTGCATCTAGCTTCGAAACTACGGTCACAGTCTCGCTACTCAACAACTTAAAAACTAGACATATTTGTATAAAAACGTATGAAGAATTTATATGTTTACATAAAAATAAGGGAAGTGTTTCTGCTTTTAAATGGATTTAGTGCTGTTTAGCTTTTGCTTACGTGAAAACGAAAACAAACATCCGCTACGCCGCGCTGTCTTTGCGTGAAACGCCTGAAACCTCTCAACGGCCGTCGAAAACTGCCTTGTAGCAGCGCCAAAACAGGTTTGAATCGATAGAGTTGTTTTCCAAAGGTCGCCGACTGGAAGGCCTTCCATTGTCCCCGTGTGACATGGGTACTTCTTGAGAATCTTTACGCAGGCACCTTAAAGCAACTACAAAGTAGCTGTTGCTTTTTGCCATCCTTAAATTGTGTACCTCATCCGAATATTAAGTTTTACATTTTCTTTGAACCTTATAAGGAAGATTTGACGCTTATTTGTGAACAATTATAAAGTTACTTTAAGCGCACTACTATGGCATGATACCAATAACAACTGAGGCAGTGCTCCTTGAAGTAACGATGATCATGACGTTTGTCCTTCAACTGCTTGTGCTTGTAGTCTTTACGTGCGCACGCTTCTAAATAACCATGTAATATCTCTTTCGCCTCCGTAACATTTCTGGGAAGCGCCTACGTCGTAGTAGGTACGTTTGTCAGCCACATGGGATACAAGTTGAGAGAGGTTTGTACGAAAGTGTAGCTTTATTGCAGTGAAACAGTGCATATACATCGCGCACACACTGCAATGCGTATACACAGCAAACAGCGCACTGTAGTGTACATTGCAGTCAACCAGCACATATTATGGAACATTACGTGGGGCGTTTTGAAAAGGTGGTCGAGCCGTGAACTCAACAGCGTTCCGGGGCCCTCATCAAAGCACTTATCTCCCTTGCCTTATATCGCGAAGCCCTTGGCTAGTTTCCGACGGTAACAGGGGAATTTTATATTTTCTCAATTTGTTCTAATGCTCGAACACGTCCAAAAAAGGAAACTTCTCAGTGACGTACACCAACCTACCTAAGCAAGTTGATTCGACGCGTGATCTGTTTCTTAGTGTCTCTGCCGACGTCAATGTGTTACCGATGATGGCCCACGCATACAAATTAATTCCTCATTACATCAAGAATACCAAAAAGATATTTGAGCTTTGCCTAACCTTTACCACATAAAGGCATTAATCAAACACTTTTTTCAATTAAAATGAAGCATCAGTATCTGACCTTTTTTACTGCGTCGCACTCCTCGTAAAGGTGTCAGAGGCATTTTTCCATGAATCACACACGGCGGCTCATGGGTCTTCATCGCATGTAAAATTCTCCCTGTTTAAGTTTCTACGCTATTCCAATTAGTTGGATGCACCTGCTAAACTCGGCGCTATTGTTGACGTTTAGTTAAGTGTTACGATCCGCCTTACATACCACTACTTCCATCTCCAAACAAGTGTTTCGGAGAATATTGTCTTGTTATCAAGACATCAAAAGCAAAAGTACTATGCAAGTACGGCAAAAGAAAATAGGTACCACTAATAAATAGCTAGAAAAAGCACTATACCTATATAGGCACCACGCGGTCGATTTCCTAGGCTTCAAAATGAAGTCTTGTAGACTAAGGACGTCTCCATTTTGCTGCTCATCGACCTCAAGCCGATAGAAGCCACACACTTGTGTCAATCTGGCTCATCGCACACAGTTGTGGTAAGCGTGGACACTACCAGCGTAAATCCCTATGATGCTCACGACAAGAGGTGTTCTTCCATTTAATGAGCTAGTGCACAACACGTGCCTGCCATCGCGCACAAATTGAAGCCTGAATTGAACCGTGCTGAGTGGTGGTAGTAGAAAGAACCTTATTTTGAAAATCCGGCAAATTCATGGCTTGGCCCTGGGCAGCCCTTGAGGATGTTCGGAGACCCTGTCTCCTCGCCGCTTCACGGGCTTCTTGGGTGGCCCATATTTTTGACGCAACCGATATTTTAACACGAAAGTGTTTTCATCGGCTGCGATTTCATCGACGAAGATGGCGAAGATGACGAAAGGATTTGGAGGAGTGGAAAAAGGAGTTGATGATGGTGAAAACGTCGGATAAAAGACGATGAATCAGAGCAAGAATGCGACGACGATGAAGAGGAGGGAGTATCAGGTGAAGAAGTAGAGGACTAAGAAGAGAGGACGACGACGAATGAGATGTTTACGAAGAAAAGCAGGAAGCAGCAAAGGAAGCCATTCAAAGAGGAATAAAAATAAGGGCAGGGGGAGATGAAACAGAAGATTGAAAGAGTGTGCAGCAAAGCCTATCTTACGCAATAAGTGCGTTGCGTCCTCTGTCAAGTTGCCATGTGTTAGGTCATAAGTTCTTTCTCCCGCACTTCGGGGGCGAATCACAATTCATTAGAACTTTACAGACCATATTAAGATGCTTTTACTTGCTACCTGCGACATATTTGCGAAATTTCTTTCTTCCTGTGCTTCACCGCCATATCTGAGAGGTGTTGTTGGTCACTGGCTCTGAAGGTCGGTCCTTGGTTAAGATGACGAAGACTTTCTTATTGATATCAACAAATACTTTACTGTCTGTTGCGCGAACCTGTGCCCATGAAAACGACCACTCGGAGCAGAATGACAGGGGTGAGCAAGTTATTCTTTCATGATGGATTGAATGTGCGGCTAGAAGGGGCTTCCGTTTACACGTCCGGAAGAGGTGCCTTGCAGTGTAAGCGCTAATGCCCTCGTAACATCCAGATTACAATCATTCTTCTGTCTTCCCCGCAATCCCCTAGATGGGCTGAAAATTTGTGTACGCGGCGTGTATTCACGAATAAAATAATAAGCGAAAGAAAGGATGCACGAGGACGTAAACAAAAAATCGCCAATTCCACACAGTAAATACCACCGGAACAGCAAAGATGTTCTTTTCTCGTTAATCCTTACGCAAATGACAAGCTGTCTAGTCACTGTTGTCATGACCTATAAGCTATTTTAGTTATACCGCTCTTCACCATAATCTTCTGGCCGTAATGATCCTCCATCACGCGCCCATGCACCTCTTTCTTTATCGCTTTGTTTATTTCTTTCTTTCTTTCCTCCTCCATTTCTTTCTCTTTTTTTCTTTCTTTATTGCGTCGTTGGTACTTCGCATACGGGGGGGTACTTCGCAGCCGGGGCTGCGGCGATATAACCTGTCACTTCGAACTGAACGTTTCCTACATTGGTCGTCGAAAATGCGACCGCGGCAACGGTGACTGAACCAGCCACTTCGGGCTGAAGGTTTTCTGCACTTTAGCGCACACTGACTTCGTTATCACTATCATATAGCAGTGGATTGAGCGCAAGAGTGGTCCGAGCGAGGCAGGAGGTAGTGCGTGAAAGGCACGAACACGTCCGCCTTTTGGTCCTGCGTGACACCGGCGCAGAGACGGACACCAGACAGGCGGCAAAGGGGCGACCACAAACGGCTCCGCTGTTAAAACATGACAAGCACTCGGTGCCACGTCATATTTTATTGCAGAAAACTAGTTGCTCGATTAAGGAGGCCAGCAGCGTATGGTCGGGCCACTTATTTTGGTGTTCTCAGCAGCGTCTGTGTCAAAATGTGCAGCAACCATTCTAACAGAAAATAAGTATCATTTTCTTCATTTCATTCGCACGCTCTGTTACGTCCTCGGCAGAAAACTTGCGGATCACACAAACCGACACATTTGAAGAGCTTGTTACACTCTACGGTCTGTTGCTTAAGTTTCCTGCTAACGTCTTTGTCTTAGTACGTCCACGTCAAGTAATACAAATAAATGGTTAATCTACAATGAATCAGGAGTAACAGGAAGCAATTGTCATTTCCTCCTAATGATCAGCGTATGTAGCATCCTTTGCATGTAGTTGTTTGTGAATAAGAGTTGTGAAGAATATTGACATTTTCGCACTCTGTCATGGCCTTCATAATAACTACGAAAAGTCCTTCGACTTCCACAGTTAATTGCTAAAAGCTGTTCAAAGTGACTCAGCAAGCGAGCTTCGTGAAACTCCATTGGTTGCATTACTGTGATTATTGGGAACTTCAAACACGGCAACGTTCCTGTATTATCGAAAGCGTCGACAACACGGAAATCCCGGCAAACTCGAAAAAGAAAAAGAAGACCTAATTGTACGCGTATGAATGCAGATCGCTTGGTTTATTTTGTAACCCTACGTATATTTCTGGCTAAAGTTCATCTATACATTAACATTGTTGTGTCAACTTTGTAGGTTCAAAATCTTCTAGCAAAAACCGAGCGCACCATTCCCGCTCTGGTTTTAAGCAACTTCAGAAGACTCCCATAATGACCAGAGGGCCAGTGTTACCACTTCCACTGTCACCACGGTCTGCCTCTACATACTAGGCAGCGCATGTAAACGCGAAGACATATTTCTAATGTTTGTGTAAAAAATAAATAATTCTGTTGTAGTCGCTAGGACATACTGCAATTCCCTGTATCTCAATCATACGCCCACATGGCTGCGCAGCTTAAAGGGGTCGTATGAAGCTGCTCAGCTGGAATTTACACGGCTTCAATATCCACTGCATATGCTGACGCCGAAATATTCTGGCGCAGTATACAGCATACATTGAATAATGCCCATTTAATGTCGTAACTTGTTTGCACTCCCGAAACCACCATGCAGCTCAGCACAGCGGCATAGGTACTATTCAATGACATCACCTTAAGATGTTTAAGAAGCTTAACGTGATGATGAACCTCGGTTCCTCGAAAATGATAGTCTCTTATTGAAACTATAAAATGAGAAGAAATTAGTTAGACCAAGTACACTGCCGTCTGGTGCGGCCGTGCGGAAGCAAGGCTGGAGCACGGTTTCTTTTCCCGTGGCCCACGAAGGCTCGTCCATTTCGCAGGCCATGATTCTGACTAAGCTGACGTCAGCGGCACTGCTTACGGGCGCGCTTGCTCGGAAATCGAAATCTTGCTTTTGTCGCTGTAAATCAACCTAGACAATGCAAAAAAAAAAAACTGTGCGCATTATAGACAGGAGGGCAAGGATTCCGAATGCACATATCCTACAAAATTTTCCGAGAACGTTTCACGACACTTTTATTACCTCATGACTGAGCTCTCGACACCATATTTGGTTGGGCCCGGATATACAGATTAGCGCTTCTCGTAAATACCAAGTGCCCACAATTTGGTATTATCAAGTGCAGCCTCCGACTCAAAACCACGCGGGAATACTTCTAAGGCAAGGGTGCCGTGTTGAATGTACTTTTATTTCGCTTCCTTCTGTACCTTTGGGGCCGAACGTAGTACTAGTTATATTTTGTCGTGTTGTACAGAGCAAAAAAAAAAAGCAAGAAAGTGGCGCTCTAACGTACCACAAAATATGGGATACCGATTAGTCAATTCTGCCTGCCAAGACAGGACCGGCGAATCTTACATTAGGGGTCGTCAGGGACGGGTCAATTCTGCCTACCAATGTAGAATTAATCACTCGGGGAGGGTCAAAACGGAATACCGTGATATCTTTTATCCCCCACCAGGCGCTCCAGTCGAGAAGTTCGGACCGCCAAAGTGGCTTCCCAACTGGACCAGTGCACGCTATGTGGGCATCATGTCTGTGCTGTAGTTTCAATTATTATCTGCGCCCGTCTGGGTAATGCGAAGCCTGCTCACTGCTCAGAGTCTGTCAGTTGTGCGTATTGCGCATAGATTCGTACAAGCATTTTTGGGAAGTACGCAGTACTTGCCTGATGCATTATTGTCTATCTTGCGCACTATTTCAGCATCTGCCCTTGTTGCTCAATGTCTGGCAAGGCGTTCCACTTGAGGAAAATATTTGTGTGAACGTTCTGCAGACCAATCTTATTCCTTATTATGCAGCTCCGGGTATTGCAATCAGCCCCGTTCACTTTATGTATAAACATAATCTGAAATGCTTTTGCGTAATCGCTAATATCTCTATTACTTAGATCATACGCTTCAATTGTCTTTTTCTCAGCCTTCTATGAATAGGATTGCAAAGCTGAGCTACACGTTCAACAGTTCTGTTCGTCTTTTTTCAAGATATTTTCTCGGCACCCTAGGCGTTTCATTTTCCCAGCTATCAGTAATCTTAATCTATTCTTCTTGCAAACGGACTCAAACCGACGGGCAGTGAGAGCAGGGAGACGGATACCAATAAAAGGAAAACGCAGCATACTCCGTCAAACGCTCAGTTCGTGTACAAGAATTGCGAGTTTACTATTCACAACATGGAGTCGACTCGCCCAAGTAAAGTTCAAATTACATATTATTAGCGAAGTCATCCTCTTTCACCGAAAAACAAATGTGCTGATGATGATGATGACGGCGACAAGGATGGTGATCACGATTATGAAGATGATGAACGTCTGCGTTTCATATGTCCCTGACACTACTGTATTTGCAGGAGGAACTGACTCGCCTATATTTAATGGCTCTGTTCACCCTTACTGAAATTAAGTTCGTAGGCAATAAATATTATATTACGTAATTATTAGTGTCGTTATATTTAATTAGGTTGTCTCTTTTGTCTCTATGGCACCGCTGCAGCAGCAATGCTACGACACTCAGTGACGTGGAGTTTCTCAGTTCACCGTAAATGAAAGCGTTTCGATTTTCAAGTTCCAAGAGCAATACGTAACGAAGTCGGTTCAAAATGAGCACAATGTAAAATACATACACGAAAATGAAACATATTAAGAAGGCGACGCTCTAGTCAGAACTGTGGGAAAGTCTCCTGTAATAAATGAACAGGGCAGTTGTATTGCATCCGAGTTATCCATAGGTTACTTCGTATATTTGTAAGTATTCTAAGTACCCTCATAATTTTGGGGATACCATTAAAATGTCTCCTTGGCACCTCTTCGTATACAGAATTACGGACCTCGGCAGAACCATCAGCACGATTCGTCGCAGGAAACTTCAATATCGCTAAAATACATCCATGAAAACCTTACCAGCAGAAGCGTATAGGACATCACGCACACTGTAAAACATTTTTGTTTTTTTTTTAATTTCAAATATCTAATTCGGCTCTTGATTGACTTTAGTGGCTTTACGTCCCAAAACTAGCTATGGTTATGAGAGACGCCGTAATGGAGCGCTCCGGAAATTAGACCACCTGGGGTTCTTTGACGTAGCACAGACATCGCACAGCACACGGGCCTCAACATTTCGCCTCCATCGAAATGCAGCCGCCACGGCCGGCATTCGATCCCGTGACCATCTGATCAGCAGCCGAGTACCATAGCCATTACACCAACGTGGCGGGGCTAATTCGCCTCTTCCCATACTGCATGTATCATCGGACAAATTTGTTGCAAAATTTCTCGCAATGCAGATAGGCTCATCCAGTTTTTCTCGACAGCATAGCTTCTAAGCGAACTGCGATATTATATTTCAATGTCTCTGGCTTATTTTCGCTTTATTCGAACATCATTAACTCCTCTAACACCTTTCTTTTCCCTCTTACCCCTGCGCAATGTAGGGCATCTTTTCTAACGCCTTGTTCATCTCCTCCTCCTTCCTCTTTTTTTCTTCTTCCTGTTCCTTATTTTCTTCTTCCTTTTTGTTTTCCTCTTCTTCTTCCTTTTCCTTCCTTTTCTCTTCATCTTTCTTTTTCCTCTCTTGTTCTTCATTTCCTTTTCGTTCCTCCTCTTCTTCATTTAGTAAGCACGTTCTCCAACAAGAGCTTCTTGGACACTGCCTGCAAATATTTCAGGAAACATTGTGTATCAGTGGCCAAACAACAAAACTGTATGCAGTATCACAATTATATACTCGCGAAAAAATGATTTCACGGCAGACCAAAATAACTGAAATATTCCCAAAGATTTATGCCCCAGCACCACACTCGCACCTCTCACTCACAGTTGCAGCCGATTTCACTTAAAATTTCCCTTACAAAAAGTTCCTGGGGCACCACAAGAGGACGAAACACTCTTTGCATTAACAGAGGAACTGCCTTATGGTGATGTAAGCCCGTGCGTCGTAGACAAGCGTGGCGAGCACCCGCCAGGTATGACCGGGAGAGCTTGTGCCACGCAACTGCGAAGAATATTCCAGGAAGGAGGAGAATACGACGAGAATGAAGGGGCGGCACGTTACATCGCTACGCCCCAACGAAGGGAATGTGACTTGCGGCTGCTAGGGCTGGAAACCTTTCAATGACGGCAAAGGAAGGGCGCATCTGGAGACTACCAGCTTCTCACCCGCGATTTCCTGGAAGGAGAGCTGGCCCATATTTGTAAAGCTTGCTATCGCTTATGGTGGAACTCTAATTTGGCTACGGTCACTCGCATACCCAAACTACCGACTTAATTATTATCACTGCATTCACTCCCAACTTACGGAGTGAATGCAGTGATAATAACGTCTCCTGCTCAGCGACAACAGATTGAAAAATTGGCCGCGTATCTGCGTGCTTCGCTGCAAATGTCGTCGAAAGACGATAGTCTTCTGCCGTCCCTACTACGCTATGTGAGATATGGACGCCATATGACAGCGCCGTCAAGAAACATAAGCTTGTGCAGAATCCCTGGACAACTGTCAGGTGGCAGAACCAAATCTTCGACAGAAGCTTTTTTCGTGCATAGCGTCGCATTTTTAGCGCCGCCTAACCAACACCAGGGTCTTTAGAATTGCGTATCTATGTATTTTCCAATAAAGGAACACACCACGTAATACTTACGTATTGATGTTGCGCCTCAGATATGCGTAAGATTTGCTTTTGTGCACAAGTATGAACGCAGCTATCTGTTCAAGATGGCTGGGCGTTAGGCAAGTGCTTAAACTTTGGCCGTGTGGCTGAATCGTGTGACGGACAGACAAAGAGGCGGACCAAAATTTCTGCGTTTAAGTATCCCAATAAAGACTATCGTCTTCAAAAAACTGCTCAGCAACTCCTTAATATCTTATATGCGATATGGATTTCTCTCTGCCGGTAACATGAAAAATCTATAGGAGGAAAGCATACTGGAGCCAGCGTTGAACTGCCTATTCAATCTATTCATCCCCTAAATTTGGTCGACAAAAAAGCGTCAGCACCACTTTTAAGAACCATTCCCACTTGTCCCTACAATACACAGTAAACAAGTGTGATCCGTCTTCAACACAAGATTTATCAGGAGTATGTTTTCACAAACCGCAATTCCTCTCATATTTACACTAACTTCTCAACAGTCAAATACATTACTTGGTTACCAAGAAACGATCATGACTTCGTAACCTGAGTAGGCCAGCAAAACTGTACAATAACGAGATTCACCCTCCCGATATATGTTGTTCTAAAGAAAAAGGGGACCCGCGAAATTTCCATCATAGTTTATTTAGAAATAGTGCATATTTAAACGAGGCACATGTGCTTACCCAAACGTTTTGAAGAGTGTCATATAGTCCATAAAAGTGAGTTGACTGATCCTTTGAATGCCGAAGCTGCAAGCAATGTGGAACACCGTTAGCCCAAAATTACGCGAGGTCAATGATAAAAGCAAGATGTGGCGTCCATTTGCTTGACTTCTCACCTCTTCCTGTTATACTAACCGACTTCTACACAAAAATAACCAGACCGCTCGTTTGTGGTCCAAGGAAAATATGACATATTACGCCTACCGCTCTGAACAGGTTTTCTGAAACCATGCCGCAGCGTATACATATGGGTTGGCCACACTTTTTTCCCATCTTTAAACAATTTCTAAAGAGCATTAAAATTAGTGGTTAATTTTTTTTTTCCTACGAGAAGTGTTTTACGCAACGGTCGACAAAAAACACGGTAACGTCATTTCTGTGACGTCAATAAAAAAGAATACTGCTATACTGTAGCACTGATGCTAGATAGCTGTCACTTCACTGCCGTTTTCTACTACCGACATCCTGTAGTTTTCGCTTCAACTTAGTCAAGTCTTTTTTGCCTTTCGTTTCAGTTTACGTTCTAGCCATGCTGCGTACCTCCCACGAGATTTGAAGAACATATAAACACGCCGAATAGGCCCCAGAAGTGACGTTTACGGAGTAGCACATTGACTGTATCACGAATATCAGGAGTAGGGTGAGCTTCATCTTCTTTAATTCCAGCAGCGTGCGCGTAGTATGATTCGGCACTGTATGTGCGAATGACCATGCCACGTTGCAGTATACCATGCTGCGAATTTACTGTGTTGCTTGGACACGTTACTAAGAAAAAAAAAACATCCTTGTAGCCTTTTCCGCGGGCCACTTTCTGTAGATACTTTGTGTTTACACAGCTGTCCTCGCGGTTGCCGCCAGAAAATCCCCTTCAGTGCAAGTTGTAATGCACTGTATATAAATGCGTCGTGTTCTCACACGTTACCCCTTTGACATTCCTTACTGCGCTCCAAGAAAAAAAGGCCGTTATAACTCGAAATGTGCCTTTTTCAGCAAGTATTTGTAATTTAACTGTTAATAAGGAAGAATATATTACAAAGTAAGACATAATTTATATGTAATAAAGAGAACAAGTAATACGCCAAATACATCTCGGACATAATTTATATTCTAATAAAGCGTACAAGCAATACACCGAATACACCTATATTTTTTTCCTTAGCTGTATTCATTACACGCCAATCAAGTTTCGCATTGTGCCTAGAACGTACCACTTTCTGGTTCACAGCTACGCTACAACTTTTTTGTGTAGGGTACTGCCACCTTGTCGTTTAAGCAGAAATTACTCGCACCTCTAAAAAATGCACTACGTTCTATTGCTAACGCTGAGTAATTGCACATACCTTGTCCTTATTCAATATGTTGGGAGTGTTAATATTTGAAAACTTGTATGAACAATACTTATTGGCGTCTTTAAAGCTCCAATTAGGAAGGAAATAACAATCAGCTCCGTAGCAAGCTTAGAGCACAATACCCCGTCTTGACCTACTAGACAGAGCGATTATTGGAAGGTTCCTCGATGCAGCAGAAACTGAGGTCTCCAAATGCTCAAACATTCACTCCCACACATAATAAATTCACTTTCTCCTTAGAGCAATTGCGCCTTGTTTCGCGACAGGGTATATCCAAGCTTTTTTTCTATTTTTGCTAGCACGATGCAGCGAATTAAAGAATTGTATTTGTTTCTTTGTTTTCTTTTTTTGTATTTGTTCGCGGATCGCTCTCCTTTGTATTTTCGTTTCTTTGTGTATACAGCGATATTTCATATTCTGCCAATTTAGCTATGTATTTATGCGCTTCTTTATTTGTTTAGATAACATTACGAATGCTGTTCCTTTTTCTGCCTCGTACTGCTGCAGTGGGGCTGGTCAAGGTGCGTTTATAACGCAGTTTTCTTCCTGCATTCCACACCACACATTGCATCCTTACTTGATGCATGACTGAAAAAAAAATGTAAAAGATGCAACAGTGCGGTGGAATAAACTTTAACTTTAACATCAATAAACGAAAAGAAGCAAGTGCAACTCACATCTTTGCCATTGCCTGAACAACATAAATGAATAAATCATTGTCGTTGGGATTAAATCGCACCACTGCAGCGCTTGGTCTCTCTGTGCAAAATGTGTCTGCACTTGATATCTCTGTAAAAAAATTTTTTTTGGGAAGTTTGTATTGCACGTTTCTCTTAAGAAGCTCCTTGTTTGTTGAAGGTGTACATATGACATGAAATTGACGACCCAAAAGTATGACTATAGAAGCTGCCGAAGTGTCAAAGATGCACAGATGTGAGCTCGCACCACTAAACTGAACCAGTTGCGGATGCATTCCTACATGGAGACGAGTGCTTGAGTAGGGTCGCTTGCTGCGCGGCAAGTAGACGACGACAGGCGAGTTCGAAATTGCGCGTCTAATGCCGCCTCCACTTTGTAACCGAATTGGAAAGACAAAAGATCCTCAGCAGCAATAAATATGCGAAGCATTGGGACTGTAGCTGCATGGTAACGCTAATCTACCGCAAATATTATATAGGTCTTCCGCTGCACTGGTTGTGTTTACGACTGTGCATTTTCAATTCACTTCAAATGCATGCGGCAGAAAGACTTGCATCTCTGTGCGCGCCTTACCGTTTGCAGCCTCATGGGCAAGTTTGGTTAATCCTCAGGATACAGGAAGCGGAAAATAACAGAGAATGAGAAGTCTACATTCGCAAGGCTTGCTTTGAATTGCATAATCATTAACGTATATTTAGCAGATTAAATATTACTTTGTGTAAAGAAGAGCACGAAGACGTAGTATTCTAAGACCTTATTATGATACCAATGCTAGTGTGCTATGACATGTTCTTCCAACATATGTCTGAAAGAATACGACTAAGCAAGCGGAGCTACTGGAGCTTTCAGAAGGCGCTGATGTTGTGCTAGCAGTGGTCGTTTTTCTTTCTCAATATGTTAGTTTATTGATTGATTTGTGGGGTTTAACGTCCCAAAACCAGCTCTGATTAAGAGAGACGCCCTCTGTATGTTAGTGCTTCCTGTAAAGATTGTGGAAGTTAAAGCAAGTGTTTTTCATAGTTGCACCGTCGCCTTAACGCATAGTACTCTGGTTTCGTTGTTGTAGGGCTCTTTTCTTTGTTAGACACAACCTAATGAATACAAGAGACAATGAGACCAAAGAGAGCATAAGGGAAACAATTTTTAGTTTTCAGCTGTAGGAAAGTAATTAAGACATAAATAGAAACAAATTAATAGAGCGCGAAAAAGCAAACATTCCATCGGTAAAACCGAACCTACGACGTTTGAACAACGTGTCCGATGGTCTACCGACACAGCTGCAGCTGTGATCGTTCTCCCATCCTTCTTATTGAGTACTTCCTTAGAATTATTCCTGGGAGTGTTAGTAAGCGCCACTCGCTGTCATGGCTACGAATAGCGTTGACTAACACTCCTAGAAATAAATGCATAGAAATGTCCACATGAAATAACGGGGGAACAACCACCGTTGCAGCTCACTTAGTAGAGAATAGGACGCGTTGTCCGAACGTCGTAGGTTCACAGTCTACCGACGGCAGGTGTATTTTTTGTCAACTCCTAATTCATTTTTTATTGATGACATAATTACTGCACAACAGCTTAAAACAAGAAATAATTTCTCCTATGCCTTCCTCGGCCTAAATATTTGTTATTTTTTTACTAGAGCTATTTATAACTTGCTAGTGCTGCAATAACACAACCTGCCGAGCTTTTGTTTTGGTGCGTTGGACTCCTGCTCATATACTACGCAATTATCTACATTTCAACGACTGTAGACTGATTTTGTGAAACAGCAAGAGCCCCACATAATGCCACGTGAAGAAATCTTTACGAAACCATAAAATAGCTTACGATCAAGTTCATTTTCAATGTTGTCGCCTCCAGATAGCTCGAGTAATGGGTATCTGCAAAGAGGAAACTCATGTAGTATTCTAATTTTTCATTCTTTCATGTTTGTCTTGACTGCTTCGTGCGCTAAGTTTATCACTCTGCTTAAACAAAAGGCGGAAATATGTTCTTCTTCAGTAGTGGCGGTGGCTGCCTTAGGTTATTGCATGACACATTGTGTGAAAAGAAGTGCTCTGTCAGTAAATTGGCATTGCGAGCGACATTTCTCCTTCTAATATGAATAGTCCACTTGCCAGAGAATACGTGTAAATAGCGTTGTCAAAAGATCTGTGTCAGCCTTATTTGCGGATGTGCGGGTTTTGTGTCCACAGAGTAGAACCATTTGGTTACACTTCTCGCACTCAAAGCTTTGCCGCCCCGCCACGGTGGTCTAGTGGCTAAGGTACTCGGCTGCTGATCCGAGGGTCGCGGGATCGAATCCCGGCCGCGGCGGCTGCATTTCGATGGAGGCGAAATGTTGAGGCCCGTGTGCTGTGCGATGTCAGTGCACGTTAAAGAACCCCAGGTGGTCGAAATTTCCGGAGCCCTCCACTACGGCGTCTCTCATAATCAGAACTGGTTTTGGGACGTAAAACCCCACAAAACAACAACAACAATCAAAGCTTTGCACTTGTTACTGATTTTGTGTGTTGTAACACAGTTGACAGCAACACCTCGTTGCTGTGTTCGCGTCAAGAGCATGCAGGAAATTGCTACCGTTCGATATGGCATGGTATATCGCAAGACCTAGACCTCGCACAACTGTCTTCAGATCCAACCACGCATTCTTTCTTTAGGTGAGACTGGCCATAATTGGTGTGAAAAGTTTTCCACGTGGACATACGCGCGCAAAAGATAAATTTTGATAGCTATGTTACATGCACCTTACAAACGCTTACGTGGCACCACTGAAGCGTTCAACAAATCCTTGCCAACTGCTATTGAGCTATGGAACGTGCTGCCCGAACGTATAGTCAATGAACAACACTCCAATTAATTAAGGCATATACTTTCATGTTTATTAAACCCGTGACCTGCCACCATTACATTGACATTTCATGTGCTATTCTTTTGTAACTGCATTTATACCACCTGTTCTACCTGCTGCACTGTCTTTGTTTCGCTTTTGAAATTCAAATCATGTATTCTGTATTTTGCAAACATTCATAATGGCTATGCTGTTGTTGATGCTTTTTTCCCCACCCTCCTCATGCAGTGCCCCAAAAACGTCCTTTAAGGACCAATGAATGACGATGCTGATTATGCACGCGTTATTTATAAACTGAAAAATATAATCTGTTCAGACAAGAGCTTGGCTTCCGTCAGATTACCTAGAGAACAATTTTGAGTAGTTGCTGAACTTAGGGATGTTCCGTTTATCCACTGCCCGAAGCCCGTCATGGTGCATGCAACTCTTGAGAGTTCTCTTTGTGCTCTATTTTTCGTAAACAGTGCTATACCGGGATATTGAATAATTTATTGAACTCCTTCGTCTTCACATGGTCTACGGCTTTCTTGCAGCGCAGGACGACAAAAACGCTCGCAATTAGAGGTAATACCAATAAATAGGTGGTCTGTTACTTATTTTTACAAGGAAATAAACTAGAAAACACGTGCTTTCACTTCTATCAGAACCTAGGGAGTTTTGCCGCTCGTAAGGCCGATTAAGAAGCACATGTTATGTCCAAACAGTGCAACGGCTCCGCAATGTTCACTTTGAAACCTGCGACGTTTTCATGTGCATTACGAATACATGACACAAAGTTTGGCTTACGCCAGTCTACGAAAGACCAGCACAGACCATTGCACACTAGAGCAGTGTATCCGGATGCCTTTATTTTGCTCGACATCTGGACATAATCGACCAAACCTACATGTTTGTGAAGTCCTGTTTCTCCTTTCAATAATACTTTAATAACGATATATACAAAATGGGCCTCTTTCATTTCAGTGCATGCCTAAAACACAGGCTTCTGTAATCAATATGATTTGACGCACTGCTTTAAAGTTACGTTTCAGAAAATCTTTGTTCATTGAATTGCAGCAAACCATGAGTCTTTGGGTAGCACTGCCTTTAAGCAATACAGTACTTTTTTTTAATAAGCCCGAAGGAAATTCGCCAACATGCACTTACGTTGTCCAGTAGAAGAAAACAGTATCACGTGATTTATTTGCTGCACTTGAGTATTGGAGTAACTTCTCTAGTGTCTTGGCTGCATGCAGTGATTTCCCAGTTTCAAAATATTTTACACCTATGTCGTCCTCCTGAATTGCGTAAACAAAAAATAAGAAATATTTCTTTATTCAGTAGTGCTTCGTTTAAGACAGAGAAGGACGTTAATGACGTTATCAGTGGTAATGACGTTATCAATGAAGTGCACATTATGAACTCTTCTCTCATTTGAGTAACACGATGGTAGAAGATGCGTTCCGTCTTCCCGCGAGTTTGCGCGGAGAGCCACTTCATGAATATTTTTATCCGCGAAATCAACGACCTGAAAATCCTTAACATGCCCCGCCATAGCGTAACTTGGAAGGTGGTGTGTTTTATTCACAAAATAAAGACACAGAAGAGGGTTAAACGGGGAGTTGGCATCTCCCTGTGGTTTTTTTATGCATCTCCATGATTAGCGAGTTTTCTCAACAAGAGGGATATTATGGTTTGCCCTTCATGCTGATCTGTTGCGACACTGAGGGATATATTGCTGAGCGTCGTAGCAATGCAGGTCTAACTTTATAAAGCATCACTAGAGTGACAAAGTGAGCGAGCGATCACACCTGCTAAATTTTACATCCGTAGACGCTTCCATAACTGCGCTAGCCAGCGGCGGCCTTATTCATCTTGTCCGCATGAAAGAGCGTCCAGGAATAGGATTGCCCACAGTGGCTAATTGGTAGAACCTCTGTCTTTGATTAATCCTTGCTACGAAAGTTACCTTTAGATTTCATGGCATTTACTCTACCATTTGAATTAAATGTAGCGTCTTCTACAGTTGTCTAGTAAATATATGGTGCCTGTTGCTCCTTTACACTTGTTCAATTAGTTGATACCTTGTGTTCCCTTGATCCTCATCAAAGTGCTTCCTTCTAACCGTAGAACATCAAAACTCGTGCTATCGGATTCTTGAATGCAATTAAACAGCTGCAAGCTTTTGCCTTCTGCTTGAATGCAATCATCTTCGAATGCGAGTCAGGCACCAAGGCGAACACACCGCGAGCTGTGGTGGACATTGCACCACGCGTAATTCATCGTACGACGAGTCGTTGCAGAGAAAACTTCCGAAGCACCAAATAAGCTCTTTATTCCGTCTCAGCGTTTCCCAAATATTCCTTGCGGGGGACGTCACGAATGTCAATTTGGGTATGTTGCTCACCGGAGCGGAGTGGAGACGTTGATTACCACGGCGGACACGTATTTTAATGCGGTCTTACCTTAGGCACTGGACGCTCACACGTCCTCGGCCAAGAGAAATGGCCTCGAACGCTGACTTCGCATACAAAGCGCGCGTAGGCAAATCAGATTTCAGCATAATATTTCGCGCGCAAAGTACTACCTGCCCTCCGGGTAGGCATTCAAAAGTGTCAAACTCCGTACCGTGGTCCTCAATAGTTTTTGGAGCCACAAACCGCACCTGGGCCATTCCACATCAAACGTCATAGACATTACGCTCGATCCTCTCCGACTCTATTCTAAAGAAATGTGGATAATCCTCTTGGCACAGAATTTGCTCTCACGAAGTATATTTGCAAGGATAACATTTTTATGTCTGTTACAGTCATTTGAATGTCGCGGTAGTTTGAGAAACACAGGCTGCGGAAATATTTTCTGAAAAATGTGGTGCTGCACAGAACGATATGAATATTGCATGTATTTCTAGAAAAGAAATAGTGCTTTCTCATTCTCGGCAAATGGTGGACCGTTACTTTGTCTGACGACGTGCTTTGAGGTGAAGGAGAACGTCAATTATGTGCCATTATTGAGGATTTTTTATAAATTCCACAAAGTCTAAAGACACAACGTAATCATTTATCATGGCTGGCTACTTAGCATTAACCTTGCCAAAAAGATCGGTTTTTCATAGAAACCTCTAAATTTTGGCGTGCAACAATCGTTCAACGACGACCTCTCAGTCTTTCCTAATGCAGGTGCCAGTGACCGGTTCCGTGCTTGCATCCTATACAAATCGGCGACGCCATCGGCCTGACGTAAGTGCGAAGTCTCATGCACGTCCCACTAGTTTACGACTTCAACTTTATCAAAACAAAGGTTACTTAAATTAAGGGCCCCTTACCGGGCCACTTAGTAAATTCTGGCCATACACCTTAGGTTCTTAAGCGCCGAATAGGTAGCATTCTACCGGTACTATTGTACAGGCTAGTTCAATACTACCAGAGATTTTTTAAAATTAGCGCAGCTTGCACTGGAGGCGCAAGGCTGGACCAACAGTGGAGCTTGTGGCCGACCTTGCTTCTTGCCGCTCCTGAGAGTTCTACAGAGTCACGTGATTTGTCACGCGACTAGCTGTTACACGGCTTTGGTGAGAACATGTCACGTGACTACCTGTCTCATGGTCTTGGCGGGACGATGTCACGTGACTAGCTGTTACATGGCCTTCGTAGGAGTACATCACGTGCCCAGCTTTGACGTTATGCTATGTGATTGGGATCAAATGTCTAGGTTCAATTTGGCTATCAGGCCGCAAATGTCCGGTTCTGACGTCTTCTTCTGCCGATGATTAAGCATGATCGTGAGCGGGCAATGTATGCAATGTGCTTATCAGCTAGAAATGACCAAGCCTGGTGAGGGGATTTTTGATTAAATGTGACGTCCGGCTTCGTAGTCATCTCTTGGTTTGGCATTAAGCCTAAGAAAAATCATTATTTAGTGCTCGTCAATTTCGCAAATAAAGCGCTAAAAATTCGATAACATTGACGCAGTTTACTCACCAAATCCCAACTCTCGACTTCGATCTTAACTCTTACTTGTATGCTCCAAAAATATTCTTGAACCTGTAAAAGAAATCGTGATTTCTTAATTGATTCTATAGTTGAATTTCGTAGGTACACGAAGTAGAGATAACAGTTCCACAGAGAGAACGTAAAAAAATGCTTGAGTCAGACGCTTGTCCCTTATGGCCAAACTCAGCAATACCTTCGAAATACAATGCTGAAACAGATGCACGTACGGCTATAGGAAAGAAAAAATAAACATCTTATTCGTCAATAAAGTATAAGTACAGTGTCACGTTGTGCTGATCATGAAGGATGCAGCAGAATTCAAGGCATCCTCAGTCGAACTGTTTATTAGGCGATAACGTGTCCAGCACAGGAAGAAAATCACATTTGAAGGCTATAACGGCATCCAGAGTCGTCGGTCGACTCTTGAAGCCATTATCGTAGGTCGACTCTTTTTTTCTCACACACAACAGAATCCTCAAGAATCCCATGTGACAAAGCATCTCACTTGCGCTTCCTGCTAGATTCGACGATGAGGAAACACGCCAAGCAGCTGTAATCTTGCCTAGCACAAACCGACTGCACAACAAGCAGACGCAACCGCAGATGATAATCAAGAAGTGAACGCTGCACGCAGTTTACAGCGGAGTTAAAAACTGCAGACCTGTTCGTTATAACATCGCGTATTAAACATAGTCAAACACCAAGCGCTGGGCAAAACTTCGCGTCTACCACAGCAAAACAGCTTGAGCTCTACAGTTTCCAAAAATGCAGAGTAGCACTTACCCTGCACTTAAAGCAAATGACCATTTGTACTATATCTCCTTGGAGGGAACACCAACGTTTGAACCTACTAAATGCTGTGCTATTCATGCCCATGCTGTATTTTTAAAGCGATAATTTTCATCTGGATTACAAGTTGCATTTTGCTGTTCTAACGTTGAGTGACAACTGAGATATTTGTGAAACAAGAGACGGTAACGTGGGCTATAATGAATAAATTAAACGAGCTCATTTTTCATGTTCATTTCTTGTATCACACACTACTCATCGTGACGTTTACACATAGGCTGATGTGCGCCAGCGCAATAATTAGATGGTTAACTATGATAACCAACAGCGTTACCTTGTTTAATTTCGTTCTCTATATTAATTCTCGATAACCGCAATTACCGACAGTTGCTGCCGTGCCTATTTCAGAGGATTATGAGCCCTCGTTCAAATTCCAAATGCTAAGATTACTTTGTTTATGTAACAAGGCAACAAAGAAATACATCACCACAAACTGAAAACAAAATTCCTTTAAGTGACATCTTAGATACATAAGAACAATCCGTTGGTCTAATATATAGAGAATGTCTGGTCCACATAATACCAAAATTTTTTGTATTACCTGCTAGTATGGCGTCAGATCTGCTGACTCTTGAATACACCAACTACACTGTAATGCTTTAATAGCAGAACAGCACCTACATTGTCAATAAATTACACTTAAAATGCATTATTATGATAAATATTTCATGCGCATTTACTTTTTTATTCCTTGATGTTTGCATGGTGGATCTCGTATTTTTCAAGGCCATTTTTTAAACGAAAAAGAAGTGATGGTACACAATGGCTGCACTTTCCAACGTCATTGAGGATGACTTCCTTGTCCGCGTGGTATGGGTTTTGGGCATACGGGTTACTATTGTAAATACTTGGCAAATCACAACTATGAGTACGTCCGTATAGGCAGTCTATGTACAGGCATATACTATCTACGGCTATTCGGTCACCCTAAAGATGAACGATAAATGTTTATACCTTACCTTCTTCAAAAGATCCAGGGTGTACTGTGGTGCATTTATCCTGTTTGTGGGACCTTGTGCAGAGGCTGTTCCATCGGCCTTGAGTGATGAGTCATGAAGAAGACGAGCACGTACGGTGACGCCTTCGCCAACCAGTGCTTGGGGAGCCACAACTACTGCGATAAGGAAAAAGATCAGTTTTGAACGTGGTGAAAAACACCCGTCACCAAATAAGAACATACGCGAATCCTTTCGCTTCCGTGGTGGCGCAGTAATTAAGTTGCTCATAAGCTCACTCAAAACGCATCAGTTCACTCCTTACCTCGGTGGTTGCGATTTGGTGGAGGTGATATGCTGAAAGCATTTGTGCTGTATCATATCACTGTAGTTGAACGATCCCAGGGTAGTCGAAATTTCCAACGCACCTCATAGCAGGGCCTTGCTTTTGGCACCTCATGCACCAGCAGTTTTTAAATATACCTACATTTATATCTTTGCCCTCAGTGTTTGTTTATTATTCTTTTTCGCTGACGGTGTAGCTTTTTTCTCGTCTTTTAACAAATTGATCAAAGCTCCTAAGATTGAATTTCACGCATTCCCGTTTCCGGGACATCCTCCAGAAAAGCAACAAGAAAAGCACCCAGAATTATCTAGGTGGCGCTGCAGCAACCCGAACATGACCGCGGTTGGTCAGAGCCATCAGTCATTTCATGCCTTATGTCTTACGTTAACTGATACAAGCATCTCTGTGTAAGATCCCCAGTCACATCCACCATGCACAAAGGGTAGCTGACAAATTCATGGCTGATTCACGGCTGCCGTTATGTAGTGAGAATGTTTCCACTAATTAATGAATTAATAATTTCTGAACCAAAGTGTTGCCTCGGAAGCCGGCTAGCAAAGCCAAAATGGTACTTCGCAAATCCCTGGATTTGCCGTGACACCTACCACACTTCAGGACGACAAGACAAATTGTGGCTGCAGTGTTGCTAGACGTACGCGCGATATTTTTAGAGAGTACTGATCATTCATAACGAGGCCCTTATACTGTGCAATGTCAATGTACGTTAATGAACCCCACGTGGTCAAATTTCCGGAGCCCTTCACTACGGCGTCTCTCATAATCAAATCATGGTCTTGAGACGTAAAATCTGGCCAATAAAATCAATCTTTCATAACGTAAGTACTTCGCCGCTGTGAAAGCCTCATTAAATTGCATATCAACAAATACATTTACAATTTATTCATGAACTTGAGGACAGGTATTCATAAGAAAAATTTATAGGGTGAGACTATGAGAAATCTCAAAGAAATCGCCCATCATTTGCGATTTACTTCACTTAATTTGGATAAGGATATCAAAACTGAGTGCACGAGGAGCCGAGTAAGTGCAGACCTTTCTAACGTCAGACCTGAACTTCCTGTGAAGAGGAGAGGTAGATCCAATAAATACCCGTCGCAACAGAACCTGCTAAAAAATAACAAATTGATTGAAACAGACCAATGTTCCGCTTAATCAATGCACGTAACGTGTGCTGCTTCCTTCTTAACATTTGAACAAACTCTGAGCACTCTCCTGCACGTCGCACTACTTAAAGCAGCGGCAACTCCGAAGCGGTGGCGGCACACTTTTACGCTGCGCAGTGAAAGAAAGGTGGAAATAGTGGCTTTCTCGCGCGCAGGCCGAAAAAAAAGCAGATAGGCACCGGACATCGCACATACATACATACATACATACATACATACATACATACATACATGCATGCATGCATGCATGCATACATACATACACAATACATACATACATACATACATACATACATACATACATACATACATACATACATAATGAAAGACGGAAAAAAAGAAGCGAGAAAACGCCCACACACGGATGCAAGGGAAGTCTTCTCGTTAAGACAAGGGCTGCTGTTTGATAACATTTTCAGAAACTTACCCCGCTGACTGGATGCGCATGCGCTCCACAATGACAAACAGTAGTAAAATATGACTGCAACCACCATTGTCATTTCCGAGTTCTCATAAGATCTATACGGCGCGCAAAGGGCGGAAGTCTCTGTTTATATAGTCTTACATTACTACCGGCTCGTTTCGTCACATTCGCTCCCTAGGCCTAAATGTCACAGATGCTCATTATAACTACGGTCTGAAAACGCATTTAAGTTCGCGCCTCGATGTCATCGCTATCTGAATCTCATTTGTTGAGCCTGCTTTGCTCAACTAAGGGCTTAGCGAGCCTTAGGCTCAGCCGTTCTGCCATATTGATATCGTGCCTGCGACCAACCATACGGCGGTATGTATTAGTGAATATGTACATCAAAATCGCAATAACATAAAATAGTGGAGTTGGGCTGCGTGATACGGCGTGAGTAGTGAGCATAACGAGAGACTTCGATATTTTGATCCAAACTAGAAGAGAAGCTCAGGGGAAGATGGATGCTTGAATCGATGAACGAATCGCAAAATACGATTTAGAACAGGGAATGTCGCAGGAGCCAAAGTTTCGACAAGCGGACTTGTTGCCGCCCTGACGAAGACAAGTCCGCTTGTCGAAACGTTGGCTCCTGCGACATTCCCTGTTCTGAATCGTATTTTGCGATTTGTTCATCGATTCGATGTTTGTGGGAAGACAACTTGTTCACCCTATTTCAAGAGTACCACATTCCCCTCCTTTACCGTTGGTTTGTTGATAAAAGCTCTTAGTGTCTTGCAGATTCACGACACGGGATTAGGCCTCCTACGTCGGGACGTCCTGGTCTTCCCTAGTCGCGGTTTCACGGGCCTGCTGGGCGGCACAATTTGATCGGTGAGTCTGCACCTGTGGAGGGCACTGTCTCACCTCACCGAGAGAAAGTCGCGTTCAAGGCCTTTAGGTTTTGCCTCACATTCCCTGAGCCACATGAAGCCTAATGACAATGAGGAAGGCTTGAGTGAAGTTATTTGTAGTTATTTTTAGCAGTAATGTAGCAGCTGTGGCATAAATGCAAAGGGATTAAAGTGGACGAAACAACAGAAACCACAACCTTCGGATGACGCATTCGATGTTCTACCAACTGCGCTATGGTGGCGGTAGTTCCATTGTCGACTTTAGTGGGCATTTCTGTTCATTTGCAACTGGGAGTGTTTGTCAACGCCACTTGTAGCCATTGCGGCTAATGCGGAACACTTTTTTATCCCGAAGGCGCCACGTAATACGAGACGGTGATTTTATTACGCGATAGAGGCTTATGAGTAAACCCTCGCTTGCTACGTGATGGCACGAGGCCTGCCAGTACGAGACCCAGGCTACGCAATAACGAAGGGAGAAAGGACAAGGGCTCGTTTTATATTTAGGCAAGAACATCATAAAACGAACAGACGTTGAGGCCGAGGAAGCCATGGGGGAAGTTATTTGTAGTTTTCTTTAGCTGTAGTGTAGTAGTTGTGACAAAAATAGGGAGGGATTAAAGTGGACGAAAAGCACACCAGTCCACTTTAATTCCTATTCATGTCACAGCTGCTGCCCTAAAGCTAAAAGAAAAAGTTTGGAAAGTAGAACCAGGGCGCGTACCTTAAATTTGGATGACTTTCCCTCACCACTGCTCAATACATTAGAAAAAAAATTATTCAAGGCGTGCGCTTGTTCCTGCACAAACTATTAAGAGCGGATACACACTTATTAAAAAGAGTAATCGAAGATGCCACGGTTTATGTGAGGCCGCAGCAACTCCAGCAATGTCAATTTGGCATTGGGGCACTTTAAACACCGCGCGATTCCTCAGTTACGCAAACCACTCTCGTTGCAAATCAAGAATTTTTAGGTTTCACAACGCAGAGCGTTGAGTAGCCTTTTTCTGAAAGGTCTGCAAATCTGCAAAAGGAAAAGCAATTTTAAAGATCCTTACAATTCGTACTTCGAAATGATGTCGAGAGGACGAATTTGAACAGCTTCTAAACGAAATAAGCTCTAATTGACGAGCATTGTTGCACGCATAGCATCTTTTATTAATCCTCGTTGTAGAAGCGGCCTTTCGAAAGCGAGGAAAATTGAGCGTGATAGTTCCAGCGATCCGTGGAGCAAAGGAATGAGGAAATTCTTTGGCTTTTCTTGGAAAACCCCCGCACACTTCCCCCAATTTCTTTGTACTGACACTCTGGGACGTCACTTTCTTGCACTCTTTTGTCCCGTTTCTTTCAAATGCTATTGCCAATCAGTTTTGCTCGCGTAATGCCGTTTACTCAGCCACGTGTTAGGGACAACTTGACGGCGTTTCCAAGAAACATCGTCATCTTCTTGGCCTGATAAGCTTAATCTATGCGACCTCTAATATGTCAGAGCATACGGTGAACTGGTGAACTATTTGAATTATTCACCCATACAGAACGAACAATTAAATGGTTTCTGAGAAAAAGCATTTCGCAGACGCAAATAATGCCGCAGCAGAATCCCACTTTGCCAATTAAAAAGGAATACACAGAGCCGGATTTTGATTTATGTTAATTTACAAGTCTGCAAGAGGTTATGACGTGGAATTTCCTTCAGATTTCTTTTTTTTACCTGCCATTATATTGCACACAACCTGAGAAGGTGACATCATGTGAGAGACGCCGCCTTATAGGTGCCATCTCAGAGTTGTCAAAAGTGGCACGTTGCGCGAATAACACTGCCTGCAGGCAGCCATCCTACCTGCACTACCACAGTACACTGCACTGATACGGTACCAGCAAAGGGGTGCTTCTGTCACTGCAACACCAGGATAGCAGGCACCCCTGGAACTCACAGCGCTGGTCGAGAAATTACATATGGCCATTTTTTCGCTATTTTAGTTGCAGGAGTTCGGCTGTTTCAGCTTTTTCTTTACTGGCGAAACATTTCACCCTCTCATAATTTGTCCATCCGTATCCAGAAGTTATCATCATCACTAGCTCTTGTCTCCAAGAGTGCGTGTGCACTTCTATGCAATGCGCAATGCATGGCGTTCCCACGCGCGGTCCTTCCTTCTCTTGCGCACATTACCTCAGCCCACTAGCACACTGGCAATACTTCAGCTGGCGGGCCCATATGTTGAACCAGAAAAAGGCCGTGCAAGGCTAGATCACAGCGAAGCTCGCTGATGGTCTACTGACCTTGGCTATAGCGTCCGGGGTGTAGAAGTTGACTATACTTGATGTTATCTCGATTCGACCGGGGATACGCCAAGGTAGATCATTTGTAGAACTCGGTATAACTTAGATGTATATTGGAGTTTAGTCAAATATAGCCAAGTATAACAAAGTATAGTGAGGTTCTACTAAGTTATACTCAGTTTTCTCATCGTCTTCGTCGTACAGGACTCTACCCTCGCCTTCTCACGCTAGCATGGCATACATGGATGACGTAGTTACTGATGACAGCAGCAATCAGTCTCTTCTCAAACACTTAGATCCCAGCAAAGGGGGAGGGCCACATGGATTGACAAGCGGTTTTCTCAGACTGTGTGCACCGTTCATTCCACCCTTCCTTAAGGTGTTATATAAATCAGGTCCTCATGAACTGGTCAACAAATATAGACCGATATCGCTAACAAGCATAGTCTGTAAAATATTAGAGCACGTCTTGTGGATTGATTCATTTGTGGGGTTTAATGTCCCAAAACAAACTCATTATGAGAGAAGGCGTAGTGGAGGTCTCCGGAAATTGAGAGCCTAGGGTTCTTTAACATGCACCAACATCGCACAGTACACGGGCCTCTCAACATTTCGCCTCCATCGAAATGCAGCCGCCGCGGCCGGGATTCGATCCCGCGACCTTCGGATCTACAGCCGAGTGCCATAACCACTACACCACCGTGGCGGTGCCCGAGCAAGTCTTGTGTAGTAACGTAATGGCACACATAACGAATCAAAACCTTCTTAATCCAAAACATCACGGTTTCAGACAAGGGCTTTCCTCTAAAACCCAATTAGAAGAATTCGTTCACGAAGTTTGTGTTGCACTGAATGACTCCTCCTGTGTTGACTTGGTATTAGTGGGTTTCATGACACCATTTGCTTTTGTAGATTACAGATTACTTGCATGTAAGTTACGTTGGTTTGATATCAATGAACAGGTAATTACGCGGATTCAGAAATACTTGTCCTTGCGTTCTCTGTAGGTGGTGGTAAATGGCGCAGAATCTGATATGGTTTGCCTAACATGTGGTTTTCCTCAGCGCTCAGTGTTGGGGCCCATTGCTGTTTTTATTAATCGTAAATTACCTTCCCAACACGATCGATTCTTCCAGTCACATTGTTTGCTGGTGGTCTAATAATATATCGGGACCTTACAGGCGTTACTGATGCCGTTACTTTACAAAACGATTTAACCAGAATAGAAAACTGGGGCGGTAAATCACAAATGTAAATAAACGCACAGAAACTGTCCAAGAGCGTTAACCAAACAAGCGCATGCAACCAGTAGCTTATACTCTACATGGTTCTCTGTTGCGGACTGTTTCCGAATATCAGTACTGGGAAGTATATCTCACACCATATATGTGCTGACATTGGCACGTCAACTTCATTGCAGCAAAGACACCCAATATGTTGGGATTCTTACAGCGTAACACGAAGTTGTTTCCTCAGCAGGTCCGCGATGTTCTCTACAAAAGCTACGTGAGACCAACTTTGGAGTGTGGATGCACTGTATGGGACCTTGCCCTATTGCGACAAACTTGGGAAAGTTTGTCGCAGCAAGGTACGTCATCGGTAACTATGAAAGGAACCTCAGTAAGTGCTTAGTAAGTAACCTTAGTAAGTGCTAAGGAACCTTAGCATGTCTGCTAAGCAGAAGCAGACATGCTAAGGTTTCTTTTCTTTTCTACAGAAACATTAAAACAGAAGCTTTTAGAAAAATAAAGGCATACTGTACGCTTGAAGTTTTTCATAATATGTTTTATTGCCGCATTGCAATAAACTGCATTAAGTACATTTTTCAGCCGCATTATACATGCAAACGACAAATACAACAATGACACATGACAGTGATAATTATCGTGATTAAGACGATCACGAATGTCTAGGTTTCATTCGTCTCTGGCACAACTATATTTACCAGGGTTAGACGCTTCGCCTACAATTAATAGTGATTTCCCCCTTGCGGAGATCAAAGTGCCAACCAACAATAAATTATATTTCACATTTTTAGCGCCGTTAGAAAATATGAGGCTGTCTCATATATGTATATATGGCACTTATGCACCTTCGTTGCTGTGACACTCAGCGAAGACGAGTCGCCTGGCTCATCGTAAATGATGGCGAAGTTAAAATATTCAAGTTTCAGCTTTCAAGCTCCCAGAGCTGAATGAGTTATAAAGTTTGTTAAAAATAAGCACAATGCACGATACATCTATGAAAATGAAACCCCAGAATGGGGAGCTGCAGTGATAGCTGTGGGAGAGTCTCCTCTAATAAGTGAAGGCATTTTGATCACGTCTCAGTTTTGTACTTTAAATGCTATGCTTCTAAATATTCTCATAATTTTTATAATTCAAAGAAAATCCCTCCTCGGCATCTGTGTATGTACAGGATTGCAGACTTCGCTTGTATCAATAGCTCGATTCACCCCTATGGATATATCGGGAAACCTAAGATCCCTGAAATCCACCCTTGAAAGCCCTACCAGAAGAAGCGTAGATGACCGCATTCACACCTCGCTACATGATAAATCATGTTCATTTGTTTTTAGTTTCGAATATCTAATCCTCCTCTTGACGTACTGCATGCATATTCGGACAAATTTATTTCAGAACTTATTAAAGCGCCTATAGTCCCACTGAGTTTTTGCTGATTCTATAGCTTCTAAGTTATCTCTGATATATTTCAATGCCTCTCCGATTTGCTTTCACTTTATTTCAACATCATCACTGACCCCTCCTACCCCAGCACCATGAAGGGAATCTGTACTACAAAAATGTCCTTCTCCTTTTTCTTCTTTTCTTCTTCTTCCTTTTTCTTCCTTTCCTCTTCCTCTTTCTTCTTCCTCTCTTCTTCTTCTTTCTTCTTCCTCTCTTCTTCCTCTTTTCTTTTTCGTTTCTCCTCGGCCTCATTTTGTAAGCATGTTGTCCCACAAGAGCTCTTCGGACATTGCCTGCAAATATTTTTTTATGAAACATTGTGGAACAGCGCGCAAACAACCAAACTGTGTTACCTCCCGCGCACCGCAATTAAATACTCGTGCAAAAGAACAATTACCGTACAACAGTCCCAAATGGCTGAAATATTCCCGAGGATTTATGCACCAAAACCGCACTCGCACACGTTACTGTAAGTTGCGGTCGATTTCACTGATGATTATTTCTTTGTAAAATTACTTGCCTAAGACGGTAATGGAAATTTGTTCTACAGTAATCGACAACTTCCCACGTTATTTTTCGTACAACTAAGTTGTTTCAGTACCATGCATATACAAATACATGGCTATCAAAGTAACTTGCGCTAGTGCTTGAAAACATTCCTCGGGCACCATACGAGGATGTCATCATCTTTGCATTAACAGTGGAGCTGGCTGAGGTTGAGGTATGGCTGTGCGTCCTAAACAAGCGTGGCGCTCAACCGGCAGATGCCCGGGAGAGCTCGCGCCTCGCAGCTCCGGAGAAGAATGGGAGAAGGAGATGAAGAAGAGGATGCAGTGGCGAAACATCGCATTGCTACGGGACAACGAATACACAGCGAGAGAAAGAAACCTTTATTTAGTCGCATCGGCTGTATGTAGCCGATTCGGTCCCGGCCGCGGCGGTCGCATTTTCGATGGAGGCATAAATGCCATAGGCCCGTGTACTGTGCGTTGTCAGCGCACGTTAAAGGATCCCAGGTGGTCAAAATTTCCGGAGCCCCCCACTACGGCCTTTCTCTCCTCTCTATCACTTTCACTCTCTTTCCCGCACCCCACGGACGCTCCCTACATGGGCTGCAGATATTAGCGTCCTTTCCTTTTCGAACCACAATCATCAATCATCATGTAGCGATCGGCTACATCGCCCTACTACATGGCAAGCAGGTCAAGCCTGCTGGCGACATCAAGTTCGCGCTGGACGACCCGGTCTTGTATGTCCGGGTCGGAGCGGTGCAGCAGGGCCTCGCAGTCGTCCAGAAGCAAGATATTTATTTCTTCAAGGACAGCGAAGAGAACACGACCTATGCCTGTTCATGTTTTCTGCGACGCACTATCCGCTGAAGCTAACGTAGAGGACATGAAGCTATGACAAACGTCTAGAGGTGCTGTAATGGCTGGAAAGACCTCGGCAATTTGGCATGACCGATGGATACGTGTACCAGTCGCAAGCCACTGCATTGAACGGCTGTAGAAGAACGGATGATTGCCCACGTTTAGCCGTCGTGAACACCCGACGACTTACACGCACTGCAGCGGCATGGCAGCTAAGGTGTGTCTTGAAGGTGGAGTTACGCCTAGAGAAGCAAAATGTCTATTGAAAATTAAGTTAAGCATCGAGAAGCCGTAAGAGTCAAGTTATCCCTATAGGTGGCATTAAGGTCAAGTTACGCCTACACAAAACCACTGCTCGGGAAGGCCTGTCCAGCTCCGCTATTTCTTCAGACTTGGCGCCACTAATGGGAAGGTGGCCGAATTTCGCCAGCTTACAGTCGTTTTAACCATAACCACCTATATTTTTTTCAATAAATGCGGCGAATTGATTTTCCTGATTAATCAACCAACACTTCCACTAACCCGCCATGGTAGCTTTGCGGTTAAAGCGTTAGCTTCAGAAGCTCGAGAGCGCAGAGATTGATTCCAGGCCACTGCGGCCTCATTTCGATGGCAATGAAATGCATGTTGATTTGATTGATTCATCGGGTTTAACGCCCCAAAACCATCCTTGATTATGTCAGACGCCTTAGTGGAGGTCTCCGGAAATTTCGACCATCTGATGTTCTTTAACGTGCACTGCCATCGCACAGCACACGGGCCTCAACATTTCGCCTCTATCGAAATGCAGCCGCGGCGACCGGGATTCGATCCCGCAACCTTTGGTTCTGCAGCCGAGTTACATAACCATTAGGCCACCGTAGTCGGGCAAGCAATGCATGATGTGTACTTAGATTTAGCCACACATTAAAGGAGCCAAGGTGGTGAATATGACTCCACAGCCCTCCACTAGATGGCGTGCCGCATAATAACAGGTGGTTTCTGGCACTTAAAATCCCATAATTTATTATTAACATCAATGTCCGTGCCGGCCACTTGCGTCGCTTGGAGCCACTTGAGCCACTTAGAGTGCCGGCCTCTTGCGTCGCCGACACTCTAAGTTCTCGCCGCAGAGGCGCTACTACGCGAGTATTTCAGCCACACTGGCAAAATTCAGGCCGGCGAGTCTCAGTAGTAGCATGGCGGTGCCATGTCCCTAATGAGAACTCGGGACAGCGGGGGCCGCGGGATGCACAGCCGTCGCTATAGCGTGCGCCATGAAGTTAAGCGAATTGAGGAGGAACCGCTGAGAAGAACAAAGTTAGCGTGGAAGCAATGACGAATGCTACACGAATGAGTTCACAGCTGCATTGACGCAAGAAGCTGCGGCTAACTTAGGGTACGAGTGATTTCATAATGATTTAGTCATTTAAGCGACAAAAGATGGCAAGAAGAACATTTGAGGGGCCCTTTAATATCTGATATGGGATATGGAGTTCTCTCTGGCCATTCTACAAATAATTGTATAAGAGAAAGGCCTACTGCAGCAGGCCTGCAGTTGCCTATTAACTGGATTCATACCCTAAATTTGCTCGACGAAAAAGCGTCAGCCCCAATGTTTCAGAACCATTCTCACTTGTCCCTACAGTATGCAGCAAACAAGCATGACTCGACTTTAACGAAATCGTTAAATGGAGTATATTTTCACAAACCGTAGTTTCACTAATATTTAAATTAGCTTCCTAGCTATGAAATACATTACTTGATTACGAACAAACGATTATCACTTCCTAATCTGAGTAGGTCAACAATATTGTACAGTAAGGAGAAGAATATGGGCGCTAGCTATTTGCTGTTTTCAATGTGAAGAATACTTCCGAACTTTCCATGAGAGCTTATTTCGAAATTTTTGCATATTTAAATGAGGCACACATACTCACCTAAACGTGAGGAAGAGTCTCACGTAATCCAGGAAAGCGAGGTCACGGATCCTTTCTAGGCCAAAGCTGCAAGGAATGTGGGACACCGTTAGCCCGAAATCACTTACAGCCAGCGATAAAAGCAAGACGTGGCGTTCATTTGCTTTACTTCTTACCTCTTGCTGTTATAGTAAGCGACTTCTACACCGAAATAACCAAGCCACTGACTTGTGTTCCAAGAAAAATGTGAAATTTTACGCTTGCCGCTCTGAATATGATTTCTTAAATTATGCCGTAGCATATGAATATACCTTGGCCGTAACTTCTTCCCATGTCCGCATGATTTCTCAAGATCATTGAAATTAGTGGTTCATTTTTTTACATCGCAGAAAATGTTTTACGCAGTGGCCTACCGAACTTGGCAACGTCATTTCTGTGACGTTACTAAGAAAGACCACAGCTATATTGCACCACCGACGTTACATATGCGTCACTTCACTGTCGTTTTCTACTACCGGTTTTCGTAAGTTTTCACTTCCACTCTATCACTTCAATCTCGCCTTTCATTTCAATTTGTGCTGTAGCCATGCTACCTAACGCCTATTTGATCTGAAGAGAACCTCACTAGGTAGGAGAGGCGTGTGTAGATTTGGGCATGTTGGTAAGACATTGCAGAAGTGACTACAGCGCGCAACACACAAGGACAAGAGAAGAGAACACACAGCGCTGATTTTTCTTTTTTGACAACTTAATAACGATACCCTGTCAAATATGATATTTCTTTATGTGATAGCGCTACTGAAGGGGAACTCCCGCTGTGTGTGTTCTCTTCTCTTGTCCTTGCGTGTTGCCCGCTGTAGTCACTTCTACAGTAGGAGAGGCCCCGGAAGTGATGTTTGAGCCGCAGCACTTTCGCTCTATCATGAACATCAGAATGGGAGGGGGTGGGCCCGGAATAGCTTTCTTTATTCACTTCCAGTGGACTGCGCAGAGTGTGATGTCATGACTGGGGGCACAAGGCGGCAGTGCCAAGCAACAACTCCACTGCGTTGTTTCCAGCCGTTCCTAACAAAAAAAAATAAAAAAGACTCATCTTTTTCACGTTTCTTGCACACCAGGAGAGAGTGATTTGCTGCAGATAATTTTTGTTGACACAGCTGTACTCGTCGTTGCCACGCACATATCTCCTTCAACTGCGAGTTATGATGCAGTGTCTATAAGTACATCGTCTTTCCCCGCATTGCTTCTGTAGCATTTCATACTCTACTGCAATAAAAAAAGGCCGTTATATCTTGAAAGGTGCTTTTTCGAGCAATTTTGGTAACTAAACTGCGGGCAGCCGCGCCTCCTCTTCCGTCCCGTTCGCGGAGCGGTGGCTCGACGTACCTTCATATACTCTAGCCTGTCTTGACTATCAACTGCGGTAGCAGCTCGGCGAAGCTTCCTTCAGTAAGTTCAGTATGATTTTCTGGTGAATTCGGTACAGGTGTCCTGATCTTGCCATGTGCGAAGCTGCCGGAACTCAGATATTTTCGAGCACATTCCATGAGCTGCGAGCTCGCCACGTGAACGGAGTCTTCAGAGTGCCTCGGCTCTGCTTCCCTCTTTTTGGCGTCGGAGCGTGCCCTCCTTCCTCTCACTCCTCTTTTGTGCCCGTCGCGCTCGCTCATCAGTAAAGAGCAATTACGTCGTCCTGTAGCTGTCCCTTTACGAGAATGTTCTTCACTTATCCGAAGTGCACTCTGTGGGTTTGGCGGTGGTGCCGTGACGTTGGCCGTTCTGTGACCTTCACTGTGCGCGTTTCTTCTTGAACTCGAGACCCAGTTTCTGAATTGCTCTAATGCTTCTTGACGTAACTGTTGTTACCTTGTGAAGGACAACATGCCTTCGTTCATTCAACGTGCGTTAGTGGGGCGTCGTGGCCTTTGCGGATACTACTTGCCTCGCATCAAGAAACGTCTGGGTGCGGATTTCGTATGACTCAAGTTGTTCCCAACTTTTCATTCAGTTTAACTGGGTCACCTTGGTTGCCGGAGGTGTGCTGTTAAGTTTGGCGTATATGCAAGAATCCCCTGACCTGCTTTATTTCTTTGTGTTCATCGGGAGAGAGGGTGGTGGTTCCTTAGGAGAGCAGAGAGGTCGGCCTGATGTAGTATGTTCTGTCCCACTAATCTGCATATAGCGCAAAAGGGAAATAAAAGAGGGACACAGGATGTCGATAGGAACAGAAAGAAGTGAGGCGTATGCACCATAAACACTTGCCACACTGATATCTTTAAAATCTATCATCTGGAACACTATGTTCCTGAAGAAATCAAGAACAGCGTTTGTAGCAGTCGTCTCGTTACATTGAAAAGAAAATGTCACTTTCGCTTATTGTAGGCACTCAGATGCCTGTAGATGCCAAAGTTCTTAGTTCTGAGACATACAGAGGACACTCGCTGAAGTTCTAACGCTTCATGCCCTTGGCAATGTTCACAGCTCGACCTGTCCGCACGGTTCATGAGGTGCGCGTACTGCAGGGTGGAAGCTACACCAAGACGAATCCTCGAAGCCCATTGGCATGACTTCCGTCGACTCTAGCCGGGAGGCGACAAGCCCTCCCTCGCCCTGTTCCTTGTGAACGCAATACTACCAAACAGAGAGAAAAAATTTAATGGAAGGCAGAGAGGTCGGCCTAAGAATGTACACTCAGGCCTGCTACTGTGCCCAGGCGGGAAAGGGAAAGCGGATAAAGATGGAAGGGAGTATGATGATGCGGACAGGCAGAACTTGCACGTATGTAAAGTCAAGACACAGTGCCTTTAAAGTCTGCCATCTAGCCCATTATTCATAAGGAAATTAAGAACTGCCTTAGTTCTTATTGCAGAAACTGTCTTATCGGACATTGCTGACAAAATACTTCTTTCACTTAATGTTCTCACTCCGATGCCTGCCAGCGCAGAATTCAACGTCTTTCGTTGCAGCGGACAGTCGCTGAATATCTGCTGTAATGATTCGCAGCTCGAGCGTTCAGTGTTCACAGCTCGAGTTGTCTTTATGACCGATGAGGTGCGCCCAGCGCCTAGTGAAGACGACGCCCAGACAAATCCGGTGAAGCATACCAGCATGCGTTTGGTCGATTTTACCTAGGCTGAAAGCCCTGTCAGGGTCGATTACTTGCAACCGCCTGTAGTGTTGGTGTTGCTGAGACCAGTAAATTGCCACGTGATCTCGCATACGCTTTCTCAGTGAAGCGTTTAGATCGCTTAGCGAATATAGTATTTCTAACTCAATTTGAATGGTATCCACAGCACTTCTTGCTTCAACGTCAGCCAACCGCTGCCCTTTAAGCCGCGGTGTACAGGTACCCATTGGAATGTAATGGAGCAACCAGTCTCCCTGCGCGAAATCAAATGCCTGTATGATGGCTAAAACTAACACTTAGTATTGGCCCATCCGGGAACACGAATCAAAGGTTTGAAGTGCGAAATTTGCGCGGGACAGTACCGTCCATTTTCGTGGTTGTTGGCAGCACGCAAACCACACAGCCAGTGTTCTTGTTGAGCTCAATAGGTTGTCGCGTACTCTCGCAAGCGCGACCTCACAAAACGGTTCACATCACCACGTCAGTGCGGAATATTTTTTTAGAGGGGAGGGGGTTAATCACAGCAGTACTTCTTTTGAAAAACGGCTGTCTGATGCTCTCTCATCTGCTGCTCTTCAGCATGCCATGACAAGAACCTTCCTTCCGCATGTTATTCACCAGGTGTGAAATCTCCATTTGCAGGCGGAGAGCCATTTAATCCTTTTCCAGTTTTCACATTATTCCTGCGAACAACTAGGTAAAATATATCGGCGTATTTGAATCGCTTTTCCAACAACATTGCTTGAGGGATAATTTAAAACACGCAAATAAAACAACTCCGAAAAACAAGTTAGTTCATTGTGTTCATGTAACATGCTGCGTAGCTTGTCAAGAAGCGTTATTTTATACCCTGCGATGTGAAGGAAGTCAACTTTACATATGTGTTGTTATTATTATCAGGAGTACTGGTAGCACCTCGTGTGGAATTTAAGTATATCGCAGTCCCTACATCAGTGCTGCAAAAACATGAGCTGCCCTATCACGATTACTCGCGATCATTACACTTCATCTCCTAACACGTCTATGGCAGCACCCATTACCTCAAAAGGATTGCATGCACCATGAAAGTTTGGTGCATACGCTGCCAAGCAAGTTTGTCTGACTGAGACATAAAACCCCACAAATCAATAATTCAGCTTGGTCTCACAACTGCACTCTAGCCAGGGTCTCCTATCAATGCCGCACAATAGACTGCACCAGGAACTACTCAATTGAGTACCTTGGCGGGGAACGGGGTACACAGGGACCACAAATAGCACACACGCGCGAACAAACCAAGCGGGCAATACACTGAATAGAGCCCTTAATGAATGCAATGAACAAAGAGATGCCAGCCCAACTCACATTCTTGCCATTGCCTCAACAACATAAATGAATGAATCATTGTCGTCGGGATTAAATAGCACGACAGCAGCGCTTCGTCTGTCCGTGCAAAATGTGCTTGCAGTTGATGTCTCTGCAAAAAGATGAAAAAAATAATGCTAGGGAAACTTGAATAATACGTCTCTCTTAAGACGCACTTCATTTGTTCTATTGGTCCACATGAGGCATAAAATTAGCGACCCAGAAGGGAGAGTACAGAAGCTGCCGATGTGTCTGTACTGTGCTGATGTGAGCTCGAACCGCAGAAGCGAACCAGCTGCCAATCCATTCCTATATGACCTTAAGTAGTCTCAGTTGCTGGGCGGCAAGTAGGCGAGGAAGGGTGAGTTTGAACGTGCGCGGTTAATGCAGCCTCTCCTTTGTGAATGGATAAGGGAAGCAGAAGAGTAAGAAACAATAAATAAGTGAAACATTGGGGCTATAGCTGCACGGAAACGCTAACCTAACGGAGGTGTGATATTAGACCTTGGCTACGCCGGTTGTTTTTACGATTCTGTGCTTTTCAAGCAACTTCAAATGCATGCACCATAAAACCTCACATCTGTGTACGCGCCTTACCTTTTGGTGAACTCTCAAGATGCGGCAATAGGGGAATAAATGAACCCTCAGGATGCGGTAATGGGGGAATAAAAGAGGTGAATCTCCAACTTTTACTCAAGGTCACTTTAGACTGTATAATCATCAGTGACTATTTAGCAGATAGAATAGCACTTGGTGTAAAGAACAGGAAGAAAACGCAGCGTCGTAAGACCTTATTAGTACACCAATGCTAATATCTTATCACATGTACTGCCAACTTTTGTGTGAACTAGTAAGACTAAGTAACCGGAGCTGCTGAGGCTTTCAGAAAACACTGATGTTGTGATAGCAGTCGTCGTTGTTCTTGTTCTACATGTTAGTAAATACGTGCTGTAAAGATTGCGAAAGTTAAGGCAGGTGTTTGTGGTAGTTGCACGGTCGCCTTAACACATAATATTCTTATGCTTAGATTACATTACTGGAAGATTTCTATTTTCATTCTATTTTCTTACAATACCGCACATGCAGGAGAGGGCGAAGAAAAAAGGAAAGCAACACAAGGAAACTTGCATGTTATCGGAATTTTTAACTAACAAGGTTGAAGTACATGGTAATGAATTCCACCCTGCAAGTGTTCGCTGGAAGAATGAATTTTTGTAGAGATTGGTTCTTGTTAATTTGGCTTAATGTGATGACTGTTTTTGACGCGAGGCCCGACCGGTGTGTTTCTCTAAGTAGACTTCAGGTTCGATTCCCTGTTTACCAAAATAAAGAGAGGCTAGGAGATTCAAACGTGCTCTTTTTTTTTTCTTTGAGCCAATGCTTCAAGTTTGGCCACTTGTAGCATCTCCGAAAGTGAGTCAAGAGATCTGAAACGTTTATAAACATAGCGGACGACTAATCTCAACTTTTCCGAATTTTTCTGTGTATGCCCTCCCTGCAATGATCTCCTTGTGAGATCGGCAGTATTGTTAAATAAATAAATAAATAAATAAATAAATAAATAAATAAATAAATATTGGTCCCAAACAGCGCTGCCGTATTCCAGAGAGAGTCTGATAATCGTTTCTTAGTTCATCGATCTCTGGGAAAGGGAAGAATTGTATAACTTATGTTTTAAGAGGCCTAAACTTCTTCGGGTTCTCGAGCATATGTTTTTATGTGGATCGATCAGTTAAGACACAAAGTAAATACCGCTCTTAAATATTTCCATTCGTTGACCACTTGAATGGGGATAATTTTTATGTGGTAGACAAAAGGAAATTTGTTAAAGGAGTAGTTGCTTTCTTAGCCACAACCTCATGAATCCAACACACAATGGGGACAAAAAAGGCGTAGGGGAAGTTATTTTCACTTTTTAGCTGTAGTGTAGTAAGTGCGCAAATACGTAGATAGGAACTAACAAAGCACGAAAGGACATACCTTCGGGGCTAAGACCGAACCTACGACGTTTGGACCTTACGATGTTCGATGCTCTACCAATTGAGCTGCAACGGAAGGTCGTTCTCCCATCCATCTTTTGTCAGAACTTTTTCAGAAATTTGTGTTGGGTACTTCCTCTTGGGTGCTTCATTTTTGTTGAGTACTTACTGCTGAGTACACCTTCTTGAGTACTTCGTTATATTTATTCCTGGAAGTGTTTACGCCACGCGTCGCCATGGGTACGAGTGGCGCTTACAAACACTGCCAGGGATAAACATGCAGAAATACCCATATGAAGCGACGGAGGAACAACCGCCGTTATAGCTATGTTACAGTGAGTATCGGAAGCATTGTCCAAACGGCTCTCTACCGACAGCACATATGTTATCTCGTCCGCTGGTAATTCCTTTTCATGTTGGCATAATTACTGCGCAATAGCTGCAAACTAGACATAATTTTCCCCGTGCCTTCCTTGAACTGGTTGTCTGTTAGTGTATGTTTAGAATAATTTGTCTTACTCCGTAGGGCTGAAATACGCAAACTGCCGAGCTTTCTTTGTGTGTGCGTTTGACTCCTACTCATGTTCCATATAGTTATATACATTGCAAAGCCTCTAAACAAGTTTTATGACTCAGCAAGAGCATTATGTAGTAGAACCTTGACAAATTATTACAGAAAGATAAAATAGCTTACCATTAAGCTCATTTTCAACAATGTCGCCTCCAGATTGTTCGAATAATGAGTATCTGCAAAAAAGGAAAAGCGTGAATTATTTTTTTTTTATTCCCTTGTGCATGACCTGCCTGCTTGGTGTGCTCGGGTTCTTGTATGCATGACCTGACTGCTCGGTGTTCACCGAATATATGTCTTCCTTCAGTGCTGACCGCTACTACTTATGTCATTTCATGACACATTGTGTGAAAAGAAACGTTCTGTCAGCATATCAGCATTTCAAGTAACATTTCTTTTTTCTACGATTAGCCCAATTAGCAGCAATTACCAGGAAACACGTATAAACAGCGTTGTCAAAAGATGTATGCTAGACTTATTTGCGGATGTGCCGGTTTTGTAACCACAGAGTAGAAACTTCTTTTACACTTGTTATCGGGCCTCGCCACAGTGGTCTGGTGGCTATGGTACTCGGCTGCTGATCCGAAAGTCGCGGGACCAAACCCCGGCCGCGGCAACTCCATTTCGATGGAGGCGAAATGTTGACGCCTGTCTACTGCGCGATGTCAGTGCGCGTTAAAGAACCTCAGGGGGTCGAAATTTCCGGAGCACTCCAGCGCGGCGTTTCCCATAATCATTGTGGTTTTTGGCAGTAAAACCCCAGAAACGAACAATTTGTTATGTGTCTTGTATGTTAGAACACAGTTAACGTTAAAATTTATTGTTCTGTTCGCGTGGAGAGCTAACTGCAACTTGCTACCGTTCAATATGGCACGATATATCGCCAGGCCTTAATCATAAGACCTTTCTTCACATCCCACATATTGTTTCTTGAGGTGGGACTGGCCATAACTGTCGCGAGAAATCTTCCATACGGCCGCAAGCGTGAACACATGAATTCTTCTACGCAAGTGTGATGTACAAACTGGAAAAAAACAGATGGCCAATTTTCTCTTTGTTTCAGAGCTTGGCTTCCGTCATATTACGAAAACCATAAGTTTGCAGTACTTGTTGAGCTCGGTGACTCGCATTTATTCAGTGCTCGAAGCATGGCATTGTGCACGTGAATCTGGAGAGTCGTGTTTCCGTCCTCCTATTTCTTGTAAACAGCGTTATGCATGTATACTGAATAATTTTATTCACACCCCAACGGCTTCACATCCTCTACTGCTTTTTTGCAGCGCAGGACCATAAAAGCACTCGCAATTAGAGGTGATACCAATCAAGAAGCGTTATGCTACTAGAAGCGTTGTGTCAGGTTGTGTCACAAGAAAAAATCCTAGAAAACACGTGCTGTGACTTAATCAGAACATAAGCATGTTTACCGCAGCCAAGATAGATTAAGGAGCACATACTGTGTCCGAAAAATGAGAAATAGCTCCGCTATGTGAACCTTGAAATCTGTCAGGAACACCCGAGCATAAACGAATGACACAAACTTTTGTTAACGCCACTCTACGGAAGACCAGTAGAGATCAACACGCTTTAAAAATGTACCCGGATGTCGTTATTTTTATCGACATCCAGACATATTTGATCAAAGCTACATGTTTCTGTAGTCGTGTTGTCCCTCTCCATAATACTTAATAACGAAATGTACCCAAATAAGAATCTTTTTCTTTCACTTTATGCCTGAACCGCCAGCTTTTGTAAGAGATAACAAGTTAAAGCACTGCTCCGGAAAGCTTTTGTTACTTACTCTCCGGAAAGCTTTTGTTATCAAATACCGGCAGACCATGACTCTATGAATAGCACTATGCTTAAGTAGTAGGAAGTATTTTTTTTTCTTAATAATGAGCCTCAAGATAAATTGGGGAGATACACTTACCTTGTCCAGTAAAAGAAAATGGTATCACATGATGCATTTACTTCACTTGCATATTGAAGTAAATTCTGCAGTGTTTTAGCTCCATCTAGTCCACTCCCACTTGAAGAATTTTTCACACCAATCGTGTCGTTCTGAATTGCGTAAACAAAAAATAAGAAATATTCCTTCACTCGGTAGTGCTTTGTTTAAGACAGACAAAGATAAGCTAACAACGTTAGCCTTCAAATGCTCATAATAGACTCCTCCCTTATTTGAGTACCACGACAAAAAAATATGTATTCCTTTTTCTCACGAGCCTATGCGGAGAGCCACTGCACGAGTCTCTCCGGGAAATAAACGTCACGGCGTACCTTGAGAGACGGAGTTTCATTCACATGAAAAGGACACAGAAGCGATACAAACCACGAGTTGTCATCTTGCTATCATTTGTTTATGCATTTCCGTGGGTAGCCAGTTTTCTCGCCATGAGGAATATTTATCTTCAGCCCTGAATACTGATTTGCCGCGTCAGTGAGCGATCTATTTCGGGGCTTGCGTAGAAATGCACGTCCCAATGTTTATTCAGCTTCACTAGAGAGACGAAGTGAGCCAACGTCTGAGTCTGTTAAATTTAACGTCCGTAGACGTTTTCATAACGGCGCTGGCTAACGTCGACTTCATTCGTCTTGTCCGTACAAAAGAGAGCGCCCGGGAAATGCCACGTGGTACAGGTTCATTTGTAGAGCCTCAGTTTTTATTTCCCTCTGACATACGTAAGTTACCTTTTAACTGACCGGATTTACTTTACCATTCGTATCAAATGAAGCATCTCCTCTAGTTCACAAGCAAATACATGGTATCTATTGCTCTTCTACGCTTGTTAAATTAGTTGGTACCTTGTATTCTTTTCATATATATCAAAGTATTTCCTCTCAAACGTACATCAAAACTCATATTTTCTGATACTCGAATACCATTACATAGCTGAAAGTGTTGTCTTCCGGTTGTAGGCAGTCATCTTCACTGCAAGTTAGGCACCAAGGAAAACATACCGCGAGCTGAGACGGACGTTGCACCAGACGTAACACTCCGTATGATGAGCTATTACAAAGAGAACTTCCGACGCACCAAATAAGCTCTTCAGTATGGGTCCGCGTTCGTCAAATCTTTCTCGTGGGGGAAGTTACGAAGGCGAATTTGAGGATGTTGCTCACCGGAGCGGAGTGCAGAGGTTGCTAACAGCGGCGGACGTGTATTTTAATGCGATCTTACCTTAGGCAATGGATGTTCACACTTCCTTATCAAACAAAAATAACCTCAAACGCAGTTCTCGCAGCCCAAGAGGAGAGTAGATAAATCAGAAACTTGGGCATAATATTTCGGGCGCAAAACACTAACCTTTCTGTTACCTGCCCGCAGGGTCGGTATTCAAAAGTGCCGAACTCCGTCTCGCGGTCATCAGCAGTTTTTGGAACCACAGAAAGTACCGCTCAGCTTTTGTACTTGTATGGCACAGTAAACTTCTTAATTCTGGCATGAAACCATCAGCAACGACTACCTCTCAGCCTTTCCTACAATGCAGGCGCTAGGAGACGGTTCCGTGACTTCACTCTATGCAACCTGAGCGACGTGATCAGTCTGGCCAGATTGCAAGGCATGATGAAAGTCCCCTATCACTTCATAACTTCAACTTGTACCTTTATCAAGACAAGTGCCATTTAACGGGACCCTCACCGAGCCATTTCTCAGAGAGAGAGAGAAAAGAGGAGAAAGGCAGGGAGGTTAACCAGATATTAGATTCCGGTTTGCTACCCTGCACTGGGGAGAAGGGGAGGGGGTTAGAAAGATGCCAGCGGAGAGAGGGTACAAGATTCAAGACAAGCACAACAAAAAACACGCGCACACACATACACACACACAAAGAACGTTCCACTTATAGACGTTCACGAAGGCCGGTAGATGTCAAGAAGCGCAGTAGCGCTTGCATGGCCTTCTTCTGCGACGTGATGTCTAGTCGATGGCGTAGGATGCCTTCTTCCGACAGTGGTTGCTCGTCCAGTTTGTTGAGTGCAAGGCAAAGAGGTTGCCTCTCTACGCTGTATCGTGGGCAGTCACATAAAATGTGCTCAATATTGGTATATTCCACTGTAATATATTTTTTTCTGGCTAGTGCAACACTATCACAGATTTCAAAGAATTGAGGCAGCCTACACTACTGGTACAAGGCTGGAATAACAGCAGAGCGTGTGGTCGACCTACAGTCGCGGACAACCTTCTGTGGCAATGAAGAGAAAACTACGGGGTGGATCTATAAGTCTTGTATTAGTGCGCGAGTAGTCCGGCTCATGCTTTCCGTGATGGAAAGAAAGTGCAAATGCAGCACTGCAACGCAGAACACTTGTGGGGTAAAAATGCACAGGAGCAGTTAACGCTGCACAGAAACAAAGGGGCAGACATGCTGTAGAGTACACGCAAAGCACGCGCACTTGTCGACATGCTGTGCCTACGAGACCACAGAAGGCGGCATTGCGCGCTCAAGTCTCGGAGGCCATGTGCACACGTCACAGCTCCGTCCGTTCCCCAAGAGGGGCCGACTGTGCTCTCCAACCGGCGTTTACCACGGCTGTTTCGACAGTTATCTGCGAGTGCTTACTTCAGAAATATACAAAATATGCCTTCTCACAGAAAATATAGGCCGTCATATGCTTCTTAAATGCCGGAAGCCCTTCACTTCCTCGCAGAACATTACCTTAAAAGTTGGCACCATACACAATAGCGCATGCATGCACGCGCTATTATATGTACTCTTATAGGCTTCTCTTCATTGCCAAGGAAACCTGTCCGCAAATTTTCTTTCCGCTTCTGCAAGTTCGACTGAGTTACGTCACTAGCTGTTACATGATTTTGGCGGGAACATGTTAAGTGACTATATATTATATGGTTTTGGCGGGACAGTGCCACGTGACTAACTGTTACATGGTTTGGGCGGGAACACGTCACGGGACTAGCTATGGCGTCATGTTACGTGATTTGGGTCGTCTAGGTTCAAACACGCTAGGCCGCTCATGATGTCTTCTTAGGGGTTTTGGCGGGGACCCGTCAAGTGTCTAGCCGCGACGTTTTTCACGTGATTTGGGTCACTCAATCATGTGCCACGTCTTTTTACGTGTTCACGCTACTTGTCACTAAGCTAGGCCATGCAAGCGCGGCTATGCTATGTAGTGTCCAAGTGACATGTTGCGTAACCGAAATCTCGTAACTAGCTCTGGCTTTTTTGTCACACTAGCTGTGCTCGTTCTAAGCTAGTGTGACAAAGCTAGTTCTAAGGTATGCTGAGCGAGCGCGGCTATGCCAGGTGATTGCTAGGCGACTGGAACCCGAGTGAAATTGACTGACTGAAATGCCTCCAGTACCAGTCCAAAATTTTCTATCGTTGAGACACAGCATAACGAAAAGCTCAGCAGCTCCGCTGTAAAATGTTTCAAGCAGCGCAGAACCACAATTTCAGGAGCCGAGAGTCAGTGCCAGTATGATAACCTCGCTATGCCCATCCCGACGCTGCGGGGAGAAGCAGCAAAAAGGAAACAGTAGCGCGGGCATGGCCTTTTTTCATTTCAATTCAATTCAAATTCAATTTAAATGAAAAAGGCCATGCCCGCGCTACTGTGCTCGCAGCAGTGTCGTCTCCTCCGAGGGGCCAGCCACCGCCGCACCGCCTACGGATCGGTTTGATTGGTTGATGCTTCTCCCGCGGACTCTCAACAAGAATCGCGGGTGGCAGTTTGTAATTCCGCTTAGGCGTTTTGTGGTGACACAGTGTGTCCTGTGAGATGTCGACTATCATTCTCTCGGCTCACGATGCTTGCGATAAGAGAGGAACCGACGCTCAGTTATAAATCTGAGCGTCTTCCGCGGAGCGTAGTGATGCAGTTCTTGGCAGGCATGGATGTGAGCGCGCTATTCATGCAATGTTCAACATGTCGAGACCTGATGACGAGCCGTTTAATTAAATGTAACGCCGTGCTTCGTAGTCGATCCTTGATATTGGCATTTAGTCCAGCAGGAATTGTTATTGGAGCTCCTGAATGTAGCGAATAAAGCGCTAAATATTGCGTCACAATAAAACTGTTTGCTCACCAACACCCATCCGTCGACTTCGATCTTGAATCCTATTCGTAGGTTGTCGAAGTATTTTTTAACCTGCAAGATAATAGAAACGTGTTTTAGAACTAGATTTTACACTTGGTTTTCGTATGTACACGAAAAACAGCTAAGGGGATCACAGACAAACACCACAAAATGGGTTAATTAGGTCGTTGTCCTTCACTGGTCGCACACAGCAATACTTACAAAAATACAATGCTGAAAGAGATGCACACAAGAGCGGAAAAATACAGAACTCATTCTGCAGTAAACATCATGCAATCATGTTGTTTAAGCAGCAGTGTTAGCAAAATAAGGTAACTGGTGACGCCACATTTCATTATCATAGAAATTTATTTGTATTGGAATCTACCGAATTCCCATGTGATGCGCATAGAGTCCGCTAGTGTAGTGAGATGTACTTGAGAGCGTAGCGGGTTCTAGCCACGATGGTTAAGCTTTAGGCTTGTCCAGGTACGAACTACCTGCGTACCGAACGTCGTCTTACTACTTCTTGTATGTACTTATTTCTGATTGTGTTACGTTGTCAGCAGTGCCAACCTCCCTTTACGAAACGGCTCATGGTAATGTAGGTCAAGCATAAACGAATAGAAGATAAAATTTACTGAGGAGCATCGACAACTTTTCTTAGAACCCTTTAGTCATTGCTTAAGAAACCTATATAAAAAAGCTAACACCTTGGTAACTGAACACGTGACCTAGCTTGGAAAAGTTAAAACTTTTGGCAGCCAAACACGATTTTAACACAGACCTCAACCCATTACTGAAAAAATTAAAGCCAGTTCGGGGGCGCCCAAGAAAACAGTCGAAACAGCGCAACTGTTCCTTTATCGTTGATTGTGACGTAACTGCCAGGGGTGAGAAGGTAACGACGTCATGTCATATCAGTTGCAGCAGTCGCGCTGCATTCCACCATTACCTACTTGCCGTGCGTGACCCTTCCCCGTGCACTCAAGCGCTTCTTCCATCATTTGTCATTTTTCCCCCAAATCTTGCTCTTAGGCATAGTTTGTCGGCACCAAAAATAGACAAATAAGTTAGATTTGTGAATGAAATCCATGAGAGAACGATAGAACGGTTCGTTGATCCAGCGATATAGGCCGGGTGGCTGGTGAGGCCAGGGGCCTCTTGCACGGACGTGTCGAAGGCGGCTGAAGTGTAGGCCCGGGCAGGTCTATATCAAGTACCTCATCTTGACATTGCGGATTGCGGCATCACAAAATCGGGCAATACGCACCACAGGGACCGCGGTACCTTGTTATTTCTTCCTTCTAATTTTGCGCAGTGGAAATGCAGCTAGACTGCCTGCATCGAACCTGCCACTTCGAGATAAACCTTAATTATCAACACATTATCGTCCATTGACACCCCCAATATGACTGTGACGTAGCAGTGGGCTGATTACCAGTGCCTGTCCGCTCCTACCATCTGCGTGACAGTAGTTTCCTACCAAAATACAAGAGGCAACCCTGGCGCTGCTATCATTCAGATACAGCAGTAACGATCAGTAATACATGCATTTGCTTAGTCTTCCTACCGGCAGCATCAAACGTACACGTGACTTCGCTTATTACTGTTCTGTAGCTTCAGCCGCGTTTCGCGAACCATAGCGACGCAGTCTCGCTGCTGTTTTCCCGTGTTCACTTGTTGTTGTTGTTTTGTTGTTATTGTTGTTTATTTGTCGCACATGACAGAATCTATAAGCGTGGTGTCGCTTTTACGGCTAACATTCATTCCACATAACAACCCTGTTCGTAGATCCTGTATTTCAGCACGTCACTTGTGATGTCTACTCAATTCGACGTTTAGAGCATACGCCAAGCCGGCGTAAACAAGCAGGCGCGCGCTTTTGGACGATGTCCAAGAAGTGAACTGGGACACAATTATCTTACAGCGCAATTGAAAACAGCGCCTATGCTTGTTATAGCATCACGTGTTTGTTAGAGCATAACGTGTTTAAACACGTGATGCTATACCAAGCGCTGGGCGAAACTTCGCATTCGTCACAACTTCGCAAAGCGCCTTGAGCCATGCGGTTTCTAAAATTGTAGTGGTGCACTTCTTACACACTTAGGGAAAGTAACTGCACATTTATAATGTGGGGAATTGCCGCGTCTTGGCCCGCAGCAGTCAGCCTTCACACTTTGCAAGCGAAACCAAACGGGTTGCCAGCGGATCGCTTTGTGAAAACACAGCCCACTGCGACGAAATGCCAATGAATGGCTTGATCGACTGCCTTCCTTACGTTGCTAGAGCAGTGCGCGTCGTAAAACAACACACCTGACCACGCAAGACATATTAGTGGTTTTTCGTAAGGTAGGGTTTTTCGGCAGGTGATGTACTTATGTAAAGGCGTGGCAAATCAAAACTAGAGAACATCCGCATAGCCAGCCCATGCACATGCTTTACTATCTACGGCTATCCTCTTCCCGGAGCTGAACCACAGAAGTTTAAGCCGTACCTTCTCGAAAATGTCCTTTATGTCTTGCAATACATTTGTCCTGTTTACGAGATCTTGTGTAGTCGCGTTTCCTTCGGCGTCAAGTGATGAGTCATGCAGAAGCCAGTGCACGTACGGTGACGCCTTTGCCAACCAGTGGTCTTCTAGGTCCCGTAAGTGCTGGGATAAAAGGAAACACCGCTTTTGAATGCGTTGCGATCGAGACCACATACGCCCGTTCTTTTGCAGCCGCGCTTGCACAGTGATTACGTCGCTCATCTGCTCACCTGAAGGGTTGCGATTGAATCGTGACCATGGCGGTCGATTTTCCTTGTAAGCGATGTGGAAAAAGCATGCGTGCTGTAACGTGTGACTCGTTCCCCAGGTTGGCGATGTTTCCAGTGTGCCGCATTATCTGTCCTTGGTTTTTACACTTCCAACACTGGCACTTCCTAAATATACCCACATTTACGTAATTGCCCTCAGTGTTTATGTGTTGTTGTTTCTCGGGAAGGGATAATCCTTTTATTTCTCTTTATTCAGTTTGACCAAAGTGTAGAGCGACATGTACTAAAGGGGGACCGTAAATGTAACCATGTAGAGGACGCTGCATCGTTTTCCATTGAGAGGCAGTGTTCATTGCACGGTAATACGAAGTCAAGACTCTGGCATGAAACGAAGTGTACTCTCGGAGACACATCCACATGACGCGACTGACTCGGCGAATCCTAACACTGAGCTCTTCATTAACTCCTATTTACAGTCCCCATGGCATTTGTCTGCTGACCCGAATTTTGCGGCACCCAATACCGACCTCCGCAGCTGCATTTCGATGGAGGCTAACCGCTAGAGGAGGCCCGCACACTGTGCGATGTCAGTACCCGATAAGGAACCCCACGTGGTCGAAATTTCCGGAGTCCTCCACTACGGCTTCTCTCAGAATCATATCTAGTTCTGGGGCACAGAATCCCAGAAATTATTTTTCCGCGTGAATGCCTAGACGGGTCGCCTCAGCCGCACGCACTATAAATAATGTTTACAGCTTGACAGTGACAGTGATGGTGATATGTCCCTCAACTCTCTTCTCTCCTTTTCCTCTTTCATTCTCCTTCCCCAGCACAGGGTAGCCAACCGGAGATCTCCTCTGGTTAACCTCCCTGTCTTTTCTTTCCCTTTCTCTCTATCTGTTCTCCTCATTCCATTTTTTTTTTGTATATGCCCATTGGTGTTAGTTTTATCTTATTGCGAAATAAGAGCTTAGTTGAACGTAAGCGCCGTCCACGGGTGTTTGTAGGCTGGGACAATTTATCCGCTGGTCCAAGGAATGAAGGGAGGTTAGCAAACCAAACGTTCTGATATGCGCCTCATTAGAGCGAAATGAGCCGCGCTTCTCAGGCACACACTCAAGTAAAAGCTACACTGACGACTGTGCGATACGAATAAAAGTTATGTAGATCTTCGTGCTTGAGGTGCTTTTGATTTTCAGCGCTGGCAACTCGGAAAAGCACGGCTACGCAAACATTCAGAATCAATTTTCTAAACAAAGGTACTTGTCCGGACTTCGCGCCACCCCCATGCCCAGGAATCATTTGTGTTAGTTAGGAGCTGATTCGCTTGGTAGTCTTCACTTAGTGTGGCATAAACGAATAGCCTGGAGATAAAACCGTGAGCTTTATTTTCGCTCCCATTGGGCTCTCGCATTTTGCAGTCCCAACGCTCACTCATTTCGCGCAGTACACGCGGCTCTGCAATATCTGCCTCCTTCGAAAATGCGCTCTCAATGGTGGCCTAGTGGCTATGCTACTCGGCTTCCGAGCCAAGGGTTGGGGGATCGAATCCCGGCCGCGGAGGCTGTATTTCGACGAGGGCGAAGTGTTGACGGCCCGCGTACGTTGCGATATTAGTGCACGCTAAAGAAGTTCAGCTGATCGAAATTTCCGGAGCTCTCCACTAAGGTGTCTCTCATAGTCATATAGTGGTTTTGGGACGTAAAACACCGGGAATCAAATCAAAGACACTTCGAAAAGTGCGACCGCCGCGGCCGCATTCGAATCCCGATGCTTCGAATTCGCAATCGAGCACCATAATCATTCGACCATCGTGACGAACTCGAAAAGATGAGGCGACATGCTAGCAATATGATATGCCTTTTCTCCGACAAGACCCTGTCACAACGCAGCTTCAGTGAAAGACAGTATTAGAGTGCAACAAAACAGTCACAGTTTCGCCAGAAGGACGAAGCAGTGGATGTGACAGCAAGAAGTTGTAATGTCATACGAAGTGGGCTCGCAGCTAACTCATTTGGATGCAATCTCACGTAACTCTACAAAACGCTGGTTTAAGAGAACATGGTTGCTCCACGGACACTTTTCGCAGTTTCTTCGCGTTGATTGCACGTAGAAGGGTTGACGAGCCGCCCGCTGCTGGCTGCCGAGATAGCGCGCGCCCCAGCGATGGCGACAGCGCGAAGTCGACAGTTGCTGCTCGAGCGACTCCCCCCCCCTTCTTCTTTAGCGTCTTTTCATGCTAGTTAAAAACTGGCGGGGCGTTTTCTCGGCGCTTCGATGGTGGGCGTCCCGATCGGGCTTGCGCCCGAAGCGCCCTTTAAGCGACAGAGATTGCCGGGTCGTTTGATCTCTGCTTCATCCGTGTTCGTCCCTCCCCCCCGCGTGCTTTTACCCGCGGGTGGAAAGTACGATGCGCGGGGGGTCGTTGTTAATTTGGACTTTATACGGGACATGACTGTGGTGGCAACGGCAAAAATCCGTCGAGACCTTCCATATAATTGCTATCGCAATAAGAAATGACAAGGAAATACACTCTGAGCGCCCTGAACTACACCATATTCGGGGCGTTTTTCTTTGCCCTTTTTTAGTGCACTCTAGCACTGCCATTCAGAATACGCCAACGAGCCCAGCAGTCCACGCTTGTAGACGTCATTTCATTAAAATCTACTCATGTATTCGTCGCAGGAAGTTCCACGGGGATTAAACAAAGCCACCTATCTTCCTGCGCATGTGGAGAAATATGATTTGATATCGCCGTTCATATTCCATCATTGATGTATTTCAAACTAGCTGCGGTTTCCTTTCCTAGATATTTCGTATTCAATAAACTGTTACGCCTTACACCTCTGCAGTGTAAGCAACTGCACCCAAGTTGAGAGCCAAAAAGTTATTAACAAGTGTTTGTTAATTACTGTATATATTGCAGGTTTACGAGAGACGAAGCGTTTGCACTTCAACGCAGAGTTTGTGTGCGAAAACAGTAGGAGCCTATCTGTCATGGCATTTTGGAAATATGTAAACTATGTATGTATATGGTGCATTAAAAATGTGTATAATTGGCTGTATAATTGGCATTTATAATAGCGTTATACTTCAGCATATTCAATTACCATCCTCGGCATTAATGCAGATGCCAAGTTAATAAATGATGCAAGTTTCTAGCTTGAGATTGTAAATTAGCTCTAATCAAAGAAAGGTGTCGTTGACCGTGACGGGAAAATTGTGGCGGCAATCAATGCAAAGAAGGAAAAGTCGCTGAACATGTGCAGATTGGTGCCGAATCTCGCAGGGTAGCCGCTGCAATTAAATTAATGAATTGTCCTGAAAAGAAATATTAGTCGGGTTAAGAATCAAACGTAAACCTTCATCGTGTGCAAGCAAGCGCCCTAAAAAACGCCGAAATTTTCATTTTTTGGAGCATTTATTGAGAGGGTCTCCGGAAGATGTGCGTTCTCTGCGTTGCCGAGCACTCTACTGGCAAAGTACACTTTGAGGAGCCGCAATATTTGCCTAGCCACAGACCAGAGATGATGGCCCAAGAATACTGTCTTCTCCAATTCCCTTTATTTTGTGTTCGCTATCAGAGGGAGGAGAGGAAGAGGAAAGGGAAAGAGAACAGACCGTTCGTTCTCTATCGCTTTGGAATAAGCTCAATCTACCAATGCAGCACGCTACTGCGTTCCAGTCTCAATACCGAAGTTTGGCCATCCTCCAATTTTTCTGCATTGATTAGACATGATGAAGAGCATGATGAAGAGCAGACATGAGGAACAATATACAACGCAAACGAAACATCAGGCCTATTCGAAGTCAAATATGTGCACATAACCATCATCCACATTTTTCATTTATTTAAGAATACACATTGTACTGATTTTACATTATTAAGTGAAAGATCACTGCGTTAGACATGGTGTCGAAAAGATGCTACGCATTAAGCCAGCAGTAATAAAATGTCCCAATAGATGGCGGGACAGCTGGGCGAACGCGGGAAATTTGAACGAAATTCAGCAAAACTTCCGTTGTATCCAAACGGGAGCGTGACAGCGTGAGTATAGGAGGGGGGGGGGGGGGGGCGGAGACTATGGTGTTACGTATCAGGGGCGGCAGACGACTATAGTATTAAGTCGACGTCATTAGCAGTTAAGCAAGCAGATATGCGTCCAATGTTGTCGTTTTGAGCTGCCACGGACATCTTACGAAGCAGCACCCCTGCATACGAAAGAAATGTGTTCTATTTCAAGAATAATAAAATGACATTTATGTTTCGCCCCATGTTGAGCGTGTGCAGGCGACGCACATAACGTTTCTTTATTTAATGAAAGAAAACGTGTCAGCTCTTGACGACATAGCTCTGCGCCACGCCGCCCCCCTTAAATATCGCCTGCGGTTAATTTGGACATTGGAAATGTGGAACGCTCAACAAGTGCGCCTCAGCACACACGCGAAAAATAATGCTTGTAATTATCTGGAACATTGCGATTAGGAGAACGCACTTACTAGACGGGGTATTGCTACACGATACAGTTCACTGAAGCTTACTTTCCGCTAGTGGTCGTACATTCATTTATTCGTTAAATAATTCCGATAAATAAATGTTCGACACAAGATGCTCCTGAAGCTTGCAAAGGAAAGTGGTTGCAAATGCCTCCGTATTCCAAGGCACAGTGGCATGAGTAGGATATTTTTCTTATTTCTAGGTTATTTGTCAATGTTTCTTTTTTGGAACGCCAGAAAAGAAGATAACGTTTATTTATTTCGTAAAAAAGCTTCAAAGAAGGAATGAACGACGGAGCGAAATAAACGCAGACAGATAAACCTATGTTCATGCATAAAGAAAGTAAGAAAGCAAAATGTAAACCGAGAATAATTTATGGGGTTTTACGTCCCAAACCTAGCTATGATCACGAGGCACGCCGGGACTACGGAATTTTTTGACCACCTGGGGTTCCCTAACGTGCTCTGGCATCGCACAGTACATGGGCCTCAACATTTGGCCTCCATCGCAATGCAGCAGCCGCCGCCGCTGGAATTCAATCCTCGACCCCCCCCCCCCCCAAAAAAAAATTAAAGAAATAAATAAATAAAGGAGGAAATAAACTAAATATAGCCTATATAAAAATACATAAATAAATAAGAAAATCAAGGAAGGAAGAAAGAAAGAGAAACCAGAAAGTGCCCATACATGGAGGCAAGCCATGTTTTCCCGTTAGGCGAGGGTCCCCTATTTCATAAGATTTTCAGAAAGCTTACCCCGCTGACTCGACACGCCGGCGCTCCACAATGAGAAACAGTAGTAGAACACGACTGCAACTTCTGTTCTCATTGCGGAGTTGTAACCAAGAACTACGATGCGCAAACTGCGTCAGTTTTTTTTCTTTATATAGTCTAACGGTGCTCCCGGCCGGTTTCGTCTTGTTCTCTCCCTGAGCCTAAATGTCATCGAAGCTCACTGTAACTATGCCAATTATCTGGAAGAAGAAATAAATTTGTGCCTCGACAGCTTCGCTGTCCGCATCTCTAATTTCACATCACATGGGTTATCACGTGCACGTTGAACAAGTAAGAGCTTCGCAATTGCTTCCGCCATAATGCTGTCGTGACTGCAGCCAACTATCCAGGGCTATATATTATTCAGTATGTGCAGCAAAATGAAATGTGGCATAAAACGCGGGATTTGGGCTGCGTGATACCGTAAAGGTTATGGACATACCGATAGATTTCGACATTTGTGGGAAGACAAATATTCCACTCGCTCCAACAGTACCACATTCCGATGCCTTAACGTTAGCTTTATTAAATACGAAGCATTTCAGGCCCTCACAATCTGTGCGACTGTATCTAAAATTATTATTATCATTAGTTCACGTCCCCAAGACTTTTCTTATGCAATGCCCAATCTATGTGGGCCGCACGCGCTCTTTCTTCTCTTGCGCACGTGATCACAGCCCACTACTACACTTGCAAAACTGCAGCGCATGAGCGCATATGTTCAAGCACAAAAATAAAGAGAAGACAGTGTGCATTGGGGACTCCTCAGGCGCATAGCGTCTCGCAAAGCTATGCGTTTCTGCATAGCTTCGCAACAAGAGAGCATGCGTCCTATCATGGCTCGAATATGGGCATAAACTCATAGTGTAGTACGCAGAGGGGTGGGATTCCGCCGCACTGGTGTAGGGGTTACGGCACTCGGCTGTCACCCAAAAAAACTGGCCGCGTATCGGCGTGCTTCGCTGCAAATGTCATCGTAAGACGGTAGTCTTCTGCCGGCCGTACTACGCTGCGTGAGATAATGGACGCCATCTGGCTGTGACGTCGGGAAACATGAGCTTGTGCAGAATCCCAGGGCAACTGCCAGGTGGCAGCACTAAATCGTCGGCAGAGGCCATTTTCGTGCATAGCTTCGCATCTTTAGCGCAGTGTAACAAACACTAGGGTCTTTAGAATTACGTATCTATGTATTTTCTAGGAAAGGAACACACCACCTAATACTTACGTATTGACATTGCGCCTCAGATATGCGTAATATTTGCTTTTTGATCGACAATGTTCACAAGTATGAACGCGGCTACCAGTTCAAGATGGCTGGGCATTAGGCAAGTGCTTAAATTTTGGCCGGGTGGCTGAATCGTGTGACAGACAGACAACCAGATAGACGGGCCAAAATTTCTGCGTTCAAGTATTTCAAGAAAGGCTCTCGTCTTTAAAACACGGTTTCGGTCCAAGCCACGACGGTTGCATTTTCGATGGAGGAAAAATATGCAAGAGGCTCTCGTACTGTGCCTGACGCAGTCTCTGTCGACGCTGCGAGAATGAATACCGACAAATGTACGGTAACATCAATTAACACGTAAGGTCCTCTACTCATTGTTGCCACAGTTCAATGTCCACTAGCCTCGCTGAGCAAGTATTCATTTCGCTCGCAATGACAATGGAAGATCAGTTCACCATATTCACGGACTCCATGTGTGCGGTAAGGGCTTTCGACTCCAATGAAATTGGGACAAAACTGCCAAGATTCTTACTCCATGCAAAGTGTACTGTCGCGAGTTGGTGTGGTCTCCCGCCCATCTCGGCGGGGCCAGCAACGGCATCCCCAATTCCAACGATATCGTCCGCACCCGGGCGCGAGAACTCGCATGCCGCCCCGGCGCGTCGGGTCCTTCGCGACCGGGCCCCCTGCACGCCGACTGGTGTGGGACAGGGGATGGAGATGTCGCTAGCGAAGACCCGCTGGTCACTTTTAACGAGATCACAGACCACTACAAACTAGGCAGGAGAACCCTCCCTATTCCGCACAAGGAACTTTCCAGAGGCCAGGAGACAGCCCTGCTACTAATTCAAAGAGACAGTTTTCCGTCCGGCCAACCATTATGGCCAGCTTCATGAATATTTCTCCTTAATGCTCTCTTAGTGGCAAATTAGCCAGCTTTAATCAGATCATGTGCAGCTGCCCTCACTTACAAATCTCCTCCAGGGTCCATCGCATTGACGAGACCGACTTGTACAACTGTCATGCGAGCTCCGACCTTAAGAGCAGGTTCCGAGCGATCCAGGGGGCCTGCGACATGGCAGGGGGTCTTGGACTCCCAGTCTCGATGTGGGTGACATCAGGATAAATTAAATTCATCCTATTTGTCTGTCTGTCTGTCTGTCTGTCTGTCTGTCTGTCTGCCTTGTACTGTGCCTTCTCAGTGCACGTTAAAGCACCCCGGGTTGTCAAAATTTCTGGAGTCTTCCACTACTGCTTTTCTCTCCATTCTATCCCTTTGAGTCTTTTTTTCCCTTACCACCACGGTCGCCTAGCCGTGCTCCCAACATGGTCTGCAGAAATTAACGTCCTTTCCTTAACCATCAAAAGGGTGGGGCGGCTTCAAATCTGTGGTTCGACGCGCACGTCCTTACGGTGACCTCGGTGCGAAGTGTTGAGAAGCGTTCACTAGGTCTCGCAGTGCTTTGCGAGGCATTTCCCGAACCCTTGGACAACGACGAAACGCGGGTGTGCCGGAGACAAGCCCGCACCAACCAATTTCCCATTATCTTTGCTGCTTCGCTGGTCTTGTGGCATTAGTTCAAGCTTCACTAATTTTCCAGTGTCCTGCAGATTCACGACCCTGGCTTAGGTCTCTTACGTCGGAATGTCCAGGTCTTGACATGTCTTCGTTTCGCGGGCCCGCTGGACGGCACGATTTGGTCGATGAGGCTGCACATGCGCAAGGCATCGTCCCACCTCGCCCAGAGATAATCGGGATTGATGTTGTTAGGCACTGTCTCACATTTCCTTAGGCTGTGTTTTACTGCAACAAGTTCTAGACTAGAAACATTGCCGTCCCGGTAGAGGCTGACAAACGCTAGCGGTTTCGCGCAGGTTTCATTGTGTAGTGGCCGCCAGGTCGTTACTTGGGCTCTGCACAACCACCTGTTAAGCTGTTGCAACATCTTTACCGTGAGCCTCAGATTGTATGAATGAACGTATTTGCTACCACATCCGTTGAAATGCAGAAAGGAATCAAAGCACCGCGCTTATCGTAAGCGATGTATGATGCGTAGCTATCCTGAGTGTCGCATACACCTTCTCAATGGCCTTCCTGCGGCTGCGTGCAGCTGTTTTAGGATATGCAGGTAATAACAGAAGCCGGAAACGATTAGTCTGCGATATCTTCCAGGCGTATTATATCAAGGATGGCGATGGCGGCATTCATTTGTCTTTCATATCTTTGTACAAAAGTACATGTGAATATTCCAAATTTGTTTGAACAAAGCGCCTGATCAAGTCGCGCGCATTCGTCGTAGCCGATTTTTTAATTTAGTTTGGCATGGAAGCCACTAAGTACACGAACCCAAGAATCCCATCTTCGCACCCTCGACTGTACGTCTTAGACACGTCACCCACCTTCTTCAACATAGACTAACTGCTAGCATACGAGTAAAAAGATCTTCGATCTCTTCAAACGAAGCTAGCATTGGCCTGACCAGTGTCGCCGGCGGTGTTGGCGTCGTTTTTTGAAACCATAATCATCGTGAAATCTGTTAGAACGCGCTTCTTTCCTCTCTTTCGCTCTTAGGAACGAAAAGAAGGGTTAGGAACCCCCGAAAATAAAAAAAAATATTGAAGGACGCTTAAGCTGCTCCTTTAATGGTAGAGTGCGATAGCGCCATCAGGCACCGTTCGCATGTTCGAATATTCATTAAAATTAGCACCAGATCCATAAAACTCTGAAGTTACTTGAGTTCCTCGTAACAGAACTATGTTGTCTCGCACGCTCACAAATAGATTCAGCTATCATGTTGATCATGTGCTAAAAGCCCATTATTGGAATGAATGAATTAAATATGCGTTTATATGCGCATATGGGAGGATCCCTTATTCCAGGAACTCTGTGGTCTCAATAACATCCCGAGCTCTAGAGACGAGCCATCGTTGGTCACATTCGTAGAAATTAAGAAGAACTGGGCGGGGACAAGGCATGTAAGGCGAAGACAAGATAACCGTTGGCCGTTGAGGGTAACAGAGTGGACCCCTAGAGAAGGCAAGCGTGCCAGGGAGCGGCAAAAAGCTAGGTGGGCAGAGGAGATCAAGAAGTTTGCGGGAACAAATTGGTCACAGTTAGTACAGGAGCAGGATGATTGGAGGTCGATGGGAGGGGCCTTTCCCAGCAGTGGGTGTAGACATGGTGAAGATGACGATGACGACGACAACGATGACGACTTTGGCGCAAGGTGCTTGTGATTGACTGTGATGATAATAATGACAAGGACGATGATTATGATGGTGACCAGTGATGTAAGTGGCACATATCCAAAATGTGCCAAACGAAAGGGTAACCATGGCGTTCTCATCTTTGAATATGGCATTAACTCTCCTCTCTTTTCGATCTTGAAGCAATATACCCTAATGTAGTGACTACGTGAATACATTAAGCAGACAGATCACAGCCGATTCACCATACCCGTTTGAAACAAGCGTTGTACATCATGCGAGTCTGTCGATTTTCGTCGCATTTGGGATCAGGAGAGAAAGATAAACAACTTTAATAAGCAAATCGATTCCGGCGATTTTGTCGGGGAAGGGCCACAAGCATCCCAGCCTAGGCGGCATCCTCGAGTCCTTGGACAGGGGCGGCTTCCTCTGCGTGCCGGAGGGCCCAGAGTTCATAGGCGATGTTGTGGTTGAGCAGGGACGCCTCCCATCGCTCCCATCGCCTCCCATCGGTCAGATTATGCCATTTCTGTTCCGTTCAGAAAGAAGTTTTTTATTCCTTCGTTACGTCACCTGCAGTTCTTCAGCTTAAACCTGGTGGCGCACATCACATTCTGAATACTTTCCCTCAACCTGGTGAAAACACTAGCAAAGGTTCGTTCAAGACAAGGGCATGCTCCTGCACAATGTATGAAGAGCAGGTGGCACAGGCTGAATGGCAATGGATTAAGAGCACACACATGAAGTTGAGCATGACACGTGATCCCTCCATGACATAAAGCGCGGAGGGACTGCTTGCAAGGCAGAGAGTTCGCTGATCTTCGTCTAAAAGGTCTACAAAAGGAAAGCAAGCCTAACGAGCCCTTGAAACTCGTACCTGAAGATAATGTCGGGTGGACGAACTTAACGACATCTAAAGGAACTAAGGTCTAATTGACGAGCATAGTTGCAGGCACAGCATATTTCATTAGCCGTTCATGCACAAGTGGCCTGTCTAAACCTAGGCGAACTGAGCTTTGCGGTTCTAGTCAACCCTGGAGGAAAAATAATGAGCACGTTCTTCTGCTTTCCTTGGAAAAGCCGCCCACATCTCCCGACTTTGCCTTCGCCGACACCCACGGACGCACATAGACCCACAAAGTCTGTCAAGTCACATTTTTGCACTACTTTTGCACTACTCTTTACTCTTTTTTACACTCTTGGCAGCCAATTTTTCTTGCTTAATGCCGTTTACTCAGGGACGTATGAAGGACAACTCGGGCAGGTTTCAAGATACAATGCCGGCTTCTTGGCCCAGTAAGCTTAATCTATGCGACCTCTAAGATGTCACAGCATATGCTGAACTGTTTGAATTATTCGCCTGTACAAAATGAAGAAATAACTTGCTCCTGAGAAAAAGCCATGTCTCAGACAGAATGAAGACACTGCAGGATCCCTCCTTGCTATTTCAAAAACACAGAGCCGGATTTTGATTTATGCTAAGTGACAACTTTGCATGAGGCTGTCACGTGGCATATTCTTCCTGTTTTATTTTTTTTCCCCTGCCATTATATTATACCCCACCTAACAAGCTGGTATCATATGAGAAACGCCGCCTCAACGAAGTCATCTCACAGTTGTCAAGAGTAGCACGCTACGCAAATATAACAGCGCCTGCGGGCAGCCATCGTATCAGCACTTCCACAGCGCTATGCACGGTGCGGTACGAGCAACGAGGTGCTTCTGTGGCTCCCACACCAACATAGTATGCCCCGCCCCCTAAGTCACGGCGCTGGCCCACAAATTGCATCTGAAAATTATTCGCTATTTCAGAAGTTAGAAGCTGGGTTATTGCCGTTTCGTTATGTGTTTATCAAATAGTTCACAGTCACGATGAAGCAGGCGTTGCCTACGATTTTAAAAAATCTAGATTTCAAGGCTACTTTGAGTCTGCACACTTCAACCTCTTTGCTTTACCTAACAGATATAACCAGGAGGTCCACGCCAGGATGTATGGAAATTCTCAATTTTGGGTTAAAATTGTGATTCTCAGAAACTCTTCGACATTTAATCGCAAAATGTTCTTCGCATAATGACTATCATAGAGCGCTGTCCCTAGAGCATGCAACACTGGCCGTAGGGTAGAAAGCAGGAGAGATTATTGCGTTAAGGGCAAAATCGGGCGGGTTTTTCCTGGTGCGTGACTGCAAAAGCATCCTACCCGCACCACTGCCTTGACTTTCCACAGGTCTGCTGTTAATAAAATCACCTGAGTGGCGCAACGGATTCCATGGCAGCGGTACGGGCCGCAGATTACTGAACTGTAACTTTTGCAAAACCGTGCTAGTCTCGCCGTGTTGCTCTAGCGGCACTCGGCCGCTGATCCGAAGGTCGCGGGATCGAATCCCGGCCTGCGGCGGCTGCTTTCGATAAGGGCGAACTGTTGAGGCCCGTGTATGATGACGATGGTTGTGGTTCAGTTAAGGAAACGACGCTAATTTCTGAGCGTCCGTGAGGGTAGGAGAAAGGGAGTGAAAGAGATCTTGTGCGATGTCAGCGCAAGTTGAAGAAACCTGGGTGGTCGAAAGTTCTAGAGTCCTGGAGATAAATTACTGCAAACCTGGAGATAAATTACCGCAGCCTACATCAGAGCATTCGGAACAACGTAGAGCGGCTTTCGCCGCCTAGACATCTTATTATTTGATAAAAAACCGGTTTCCTTATTGATAATCGTGACACAAATGAGAAGCAGGCGTCATGTTGTTGATGTCATGACCCATCAGGCTTATAATTATCGGGCATAGTAATTCATAACTGATATTTAACTCTATACGCGTGTTTCCATTCTTCGGTGCCAAATGTCCTATCAGCGCCGCATTTTCTCATACCGTGACTCGAGTTGCACTTCTGGGCTTTCACCTGGTTAGCTTTGCTTAAAGGGCACTCCGGTGTTTTTTTCACAATGCTATGATATCAGTGTTTTCCAATGGCACTGATAGTCCTGTAAGAGCCAGGGTGGTTCACTTTTCGCAGAAACTCACCAACATTTTTTAAACAAGCAACTGAAAGTCGTCTTCAAGCCGAAACCGAAACGGGTACATGCTCCGTGCAGCGTGTGCGGTGACGTCACAACCTTCCCGTCACCAGAAATATGGAACTGGCACCAAAGAAATGCCAGTGACGAGGTCATCCGACGATATATTCAGTTATGCCAGCTTTTTCCGGTCTTGGCAGCGACGATTTGAGCGCTGAAGTATCGCCGTTTTCCTTTTGAAGGCCCTCTGGCTCGGATAGGCAGCGCGGGGGTGATGACGTCCAAAACACAGGGTGGCCCGTGCGAGAGTCCGCTAAAAATTTTTAATATTCATTTATAGGAAAACAAAAAGACCTACATCCGCCTGACTTGGCATATATTAATACAGTACCGAGGAGAATATATATCGAAAATTTTATTGAGATCAGTGGACACTGAAAAATCGCCGGAGTTGCCCTTTAGGGCTTCCGTGCCACAAGTGCCGATCATGTGGCTTACGTATTAGTGTTCCGCATGTGCATCAGCGCCCGCAGATGCGCGTTAGCATATGTTCTGTGACATTCCATGCATGCGACTTATCTGGCTATTAGCGATGACGTGTGCCGTTTTGTGCGCGTCGACTCTGTGTTTCTCTTACAATTTCTTCCTGTTATCAATAACGCGTGTGACTCACTAATAAAATACAGTTTAAAGTCAGCACCGGTTTCTCTTCTCTCCTCTTTTTGTGTGTCCTTTCTTTCTGCTACACAGCTATGAATGCGCACCGAATGTTTGAACTGAGCACGCCTGCGCGCTCGGCGTAACGTTGTTAATCCTAGTGTGCGTGATTTTGTATTGCGCAACTGATTTAGATATGCTTAAAGGTTGTTTACATTCGTGTATGACAAAGATATTCTGAAATATTCCTTAACAAATTCATTGATTGGTTGATTTTTGCGGTTTTACGTCCCAAAACCACGATCAGATTCTGAGAGAAAACAAAGGAGTGGCTGGCCATTCTCTGCGGGAAATGTTTATAAGTTGCGCTGTAATTTCAAAGAAACCACACAACAAGCCTAATCATTGAAGCTCACAAGGTCTCGTGCTTTAAAGACAAATGCATCGGCATGTCATCTATCACATTATCACCTCAAGAAGTTACATGACAGGGGGGCACTACACGCGTGGTTTACGATCTTGTTTGCCTTGCTTGCAATACGCGACAAGTGTTCAGCTTTGCTATAAATAAGGTTACATTTCGCGCCAAAAAGATGTAAGTTTGCGCTTCCTTTGTCTTCTTGTGTACCTTGTTGTGTCCCTGTGTTCTGTGCTCAAGAGTACAATTCCAGATGATTCACAAGAAGCCCTAATTGAAACCCTCCATGAGCTGGAGGCCCGCGTCGCTGATGCACTGCAGAACTTGTTCGAGACCGGACAGGTGAGTGGAAATATCTTACACAAATATGACGACGTCATCAAGGTAATATAAGCATGTTTTTCATTTTATCCCACGAAGGGGATTGTCAGTCATTCGTTTGAAAGTAGCAGGGGCATTTGGAATCCCGAACGTCCTAACGTTCAATTGATACAGGCCGTCTGGCGTTAAGAAAGCTGTCTTAGGGCGATCGGCTGGAGCCATAGGTACTTGCCAGTAGCCTGAGCGTAAGTCGAGCGAGGAAACATACTCGGCGTCATGCAGACAATTGAGAGCGTCGTAGATACGTGGTAAGGGGTAGACGTCTTTACGAGTGATCTTAAGGCGTTGGTAGTCGACGCAAAATCGGGTGGAGCCGTGTATTTTTCTTTACCAGGACTACATGTAACGCCCAGGCACTTTTAGAAGGTTGAACCACTCCGAGCTCAAGGATTTCGCTTACTTGATTATCAATAACACGGCGCAGGTGACACACGATAAGGCCTCTGGTGCAGTGGTACGTGGGTGCTGGTGTTGATGTCGTGATGCACAAGCGATGTGCGACCTAGTGTCTTCTGTTGACAGTCGAACGTGGACAGGTACTTTCGCAGCAGGAGCTCTGAGCGCTGAGTAGGGTTTGAGGAGGGCATCTACTGATTGATCAAAGACATCTGGCTAAGGCTGGGAGAGGGATGCGCTGTCAGCCAGCGTGTCATGTCTGTACAGGTGCTGTGGAATGGTGCGTAGAATATAATAATAGACTCAGCACACTGGGGACGTCCAAGGCACTCGCCACGACGTAATGTGAAGGGTATGGCCTCAGTGTTCGAAACGAGGAGTTGAATGCAGCTACCACTGACAGTTAGGACAGCGAAGGGAAGTTAACATCGACGGCGAACAAAAATGGGCGATGGTACAAAGAGCACAGTTGTATCGGTGACGCAATCAGCGCATGCTTGCGTAATCACCAGAATGCGGCGGAATCGTGGTATCCTCGGTCCCCGGGAGAGGGCTAAATTAAGCTACGACGCGAGAACAGTCGATGACCGCCTGGTGAGCGGAAAGGAAATCAAACACCAAAATGATGTACGATCAGGATGAAAGGAAGAGGAACTCGACTGTGTGCGGATATCGTTGAATCACTGTGCGAGCGGTGCATGTAGCAAGAAGGGCAATGCACTGTGAACTTGCTGTCCGCGAGGAGACGGAGGAGAAAAAAAGGCAGGTAGGTCAACCAGCCGTGTGTTCCGTTTGCTACCCTGTACTGAGGGAAAGGCATTCAGGGATTAAAAGGGGTATCATCTGCATTGTCCGGATTGACAATGCAGAAAAGGGCGTCAACACTTTTCCAAGCTTGCGACAAAGACATTCTGCCACCACTGGAACGGTGGTGCCTGTGTCAACAATTGCAAGTGTAGCGACTCCTTCCAAAGATGCATCATTTACGTTCGTCGGGGGTTAGCGAGGCCTTGGGCTGTTCGAATCAAATGCAGTTCCGGCCTATTGAACTGCGGTTGCTAGTTTTTCTCTTCCCTAGAGGCAGGACAGCAAGCGACACCGTAAGAATGGCCAGCGACAGTCACGGGCACAGGAGTTACGTTGCGTGTAGACGGCAAATGCGAGCCATTTCATGGCGAAAAGACCAAGATCGGGCGCCGTAGGATCGAACAGGTTGGTGATTACCCTGAAGCCATAAGCGACGGCGGCAAAGTCGTGCCACGTGACCAGGGGTATCACAGGAGTAGCACACCGCGCAGTGATTGTAGTGTATACACCAGCACCCTGTGCTAGGCATTGATTGGGCGGCGTATGCTGGGTGTATTGGGCGTAATAGTACAATAAACGGTTGAGGTGGCCGCGCGGCAACCTAGGCGTAGCTCAGCGGCGCAGACGCTAGAGGTTGTGCATGATGCAACTGGATTGCTTCTGATACGTGTCCCTGAAGCATATGGCGGAAACTAGGACCCAACGACTGTGTTGGCCCTGGGATGGCGGCCAGCAGAGATAGCGGGAGACTTCAGGTTGCATGAATTCGTTCACTTCGCTCAGAAGACGCTCAGTGCTGGTTACATGCGGCTAAGCTTGAGCCGGGGGCGCCGTACGTGGATGGACGTCGAGTAAGGAGACGTTGCCTCCTGAGTTCGTCATAGCTCTGGCAAAGCTCAGCGACTTCGACGATGGCCCGCGGGCTTTTCGAGAGAAGCATTTGAAATGCATCGTCTTCGACACTTCGTGATGTGAGACATCTTGTGAGACCAGGTCATCGAAAGGTCGACACACTTGCAAAAGTGCACAAAGTCTTCGATGTCAGTGGGGAAGTTTTCGCCGCGTTGCTGGGAACTGCTGCGCAGACGCTTTTTTGCAAGCAGCTTCCCCATCAACGGGAGACAAAAGACCTGCGTAATGCGAATCTTGAGCTCTGACGAAGTGGGAAGATCAGATTTGCGGTTTTCGTACTACACGTTGACGCCACCTGTGAGGTAAAACTTCACGTAACAGCCAGTCTTCCACATCGTATTCGTCGGAGCCGCTGGAAATGGGAGGGTCTCGCTGATGCATTGAGCGAGGACAAATCAGTGTTGGCGATGCCGGAAGTGGCGTTAGGCTGGCGTCGCCAGCCTTGATAGCTGGCACCGTCCGAGTACCGTCCCACCGAAGGCAGGTTTGTGTTTTCGTGCACTTTAATTCCTTTCTACTTGCCCCAAAATTACAATACCGTAATTAGGATTTTCAGTAGCTTCCCCTATGCTTTCCTAGGCGTCATTGTTGGTTGATTAAGATACATACATACATACATACATACATACATACATACATACATACATACATACATACATACATACATACATACATACATACATACATACATACATACATACATACATACATACATACATATGTGTGTGCGTGTGTGTGTGTGTACCGATAGTACTTCCGGTCTCATTCTCCGTGCACCATTGCATCACATTGCAGTCAGGCGGAAAAATTGAAAATGATGCTTGGCCGCACAGCATTCGAATGATAACACGCACATCACGCTTAACCGGATACCCAAATGTTGAAGACAAGTTTAAGCAATCAGTGCGCGCTCATATTCTACATCTGCCGCCTCTCACGATCGACGGGCGTGCTAGGAACGCTGCGCAACACATCCCGCTAATGTCGAATTTGACTGTGCTTTTTATGTCGCGACCAAGGGACCTTGCAAATATCTCCCAGATCCCACGTGTCAGCGAGTACATTGCCTATGCCTAACTTATCAAATGTTAAGGGTGGAATCAACGTCGTTGTGCAAAGTGCATGAGTTGGTGTATCCTTAACGCCGAGTAAACTGAAACGACGACAGCACGGTGTCTACTGAATGGTAGCTAATGACACGACATTAACGTTGGCACTTACGCTAATACATAGCCCAGACGCTCATCCCACGCAGTACTGTAGGTATGTTGCGCGTGCAGCGAACGACCCTAGCCTAGTGGTAGCGTGCTTCCGGGGTTCCTCTGGGACCCAGGTTCGACACCCCCTACCACATAATAGATTGCGTCTCGCTGCATGCGCGTTATGTCCCCGTTTCAATGCGAACATACGACAACCGCAATGTCTTTCTTGTTTTTAAATGTTTTCGAATGATATGGCAAATGTGCCATTGAGTTATTTCCTCGTTAACATAGACTGTATAAAATTCAAATACCTATGGCGCATACCCGTACACCACGGGCCGAGCGCTACGGGTGATGAGCCACACGTGATTGCAGTATCTTTACTTGTGACGTCCATGACGAGTATATCGTGTTCGCGTTGTAAAAATTAATCCTTCATTTTCGTCATACATTTATAGCCTATAATTCAAATTTTGAGGTATACGACAAGGAACATCGAGACATAGATAGATAGATAGATAGATAGATAGATAGATAGATAGATAGATAGATAGATAGATAGATAGATAGATAGATAGATAGATAGATAGATAGATAGATAGATAGATAGATAGATAGATAGATAGATAGATTCAAAGTTGCTGCAGTTCGCCAAGATATGCTTCGCATTTAACAATTGCTAGTGTGCAGTTCGATTCCCACTATTGCGAAACCTAGGAAAGTGCGAAGCTGTGATGTGCCGGTGCTCCCCGCAGGAACGCATTAATCACTGCGCGGAATCGGTTTTCAAAACTTACGAGATTTCTTTCCCCTGCTGACAGAAAATCTCGACCGACCCTGAAGGCAGTGCAGTCAGGCAGTGCATGCCTATGGTTGTAGGGCCAGAAGCAATTTTAGCGGACTTCTGTTGATTCGTGCGATTATATCATCGATATTTCGGTTTCTTATCTTGTTCTGAAACAATTTAACCAGGTTTTGATCAATTACACACTCGCTCTGGCCCTTTTTTGAGCACCTGTTTGTGAACGTGACCAGCACGACGACCACGTAGCATGCCTACGGCCCCGGTTCATGAGGTGCTTTGCACCGCCCCGCCACAGCAGTCTAGTGGTTATGGCACTCGGCTGCTGATCCGAAGGTCGCGGGATCGAATCCCGGCCGCGGCGGCTGCCTTTCGATGGAGGCGAAATGTTAAGACCCGTGTATACTGTGCGATGTCAGTGCACGTTAAAGAACCCCAGGTGGTCGAAATTTCCGGAGGCCTCCACTACGGCGTCTCTCATAATCATAGCTGGTTTTCCGAGTTAAGCCACACTAATCAATCACGTGCTTCGCACCTAAAGGATGTTCGCCTCGTACCATCGGGCACCTTTCGCTCTCTTCACCGCGGACACGAATAGGATAGTCACGGGTGCTGTTCTCTGCATATTGCGTATTACAATTTCACCACATGTTGCACCACGACCGCAGTTTCGATTTCCTTGACTGTGTAGCAACCAACTGTGTTGAACAGGCGCCCATAACCGACACACACATGCACATAATTATATCATGCGCAACACTATGCGTAAATATACTTGACATACGCGCAAATATAAATACAACAATTTTATTTCTGTATCCTCGCTGTTTGTACGTTTCCGGTGGTTTCTACAGAAGTAATAGTTATCTTAAATACATCAGCACGTTCCATTATCGGCTTCTTGGGGGTCTTGTTGTAGACACTGCATCCAGCACTCGTTTCTTGGGCATTGCCTAAAGGTGAATGGAACGTGTAGATTTTAAGTAATGAACCATACACATGCGTTCACAAAAAGGCTGTACAAGAGAACTCCAAATTTCAGTTACAAATACGGTACCTTTAACTCGCTACTGCATTGTTTTCTTGGCAAATATCTTGCGCAGTTAGAAGCTAACTGAAAAAAATCTTACATTCACTTGAGGAAGTATTCCTTACTGAATCCCTAATACTGTGCAGCGACAAAGGTGATAGACCACAGATTTCAGAAAGCAACAAAGGCGAGATCTGAATTATTTTTCACGTGAAAACGGCGAGCGAGCCTATTAACGCCACTATAATGCTCACATAGTAATCATGATGGGTTCATGCGCTTATCTGAAAAATCTCACTCACTTTCATTACACCTTAACTGTGTGGACGTGTCAGCTGCTGAACCGTAGCGCTCACAAAAACACTCGGCTGTCTGCTGACCCAAATGACGCAGGTTCGATTCCAGCCGCGGCCATCACATCTTCAACGAAGGCGAAAGTGCCGAAGGCCCGTGTGTTGTACGTTTTAGTGAACGTTGGAGAACCCAGATGGTTAAACTTTGCGAATACCTCCGCGACGGCACGCCTCATAATTATATCGTTGTTTTGGCACATTAAACCTTATCAATCGTGTCTACTAGGAAGAGATACGAAGGTAAAGGAAACACAGAAAGCTCTCCGCTTGGCTACAGTGTACTGGTAGAGCAAAAAGGAGAGGCGGGAATGTTATGCGCGCGTTAGAAAGAAGTTTCACAAAATTATCTTACACTCCCTTTCACCTCGAGCCTGTTCGCTGTATTGAATGAAGTGGTCGCCGCGGAGAAGCGGCCATCTACTGCACAGGCCTGAGTTTTCTTTAAATGAAGTTGTTTCCTCCCTCTCCTTTCTGGAGTCAGCTCTTCGCAAAATTTTGTGCTACAATGATTCCATACTTTTGGGAAAAGGGGTCAGCTGCTTGCGTAATATACAGTATAGGTAAGTGCTCTTTATTATTGAGGGCACTTTAAATGATCATTAATAGTATTTATCTCCCAGTTTTGTATGTTGAACGACGAAATAGTTTTTCTTGGTCACTTTGGCAATACCTTCTCGACTGCTCCTATTTGACGTCTATGCCCAAACTATGTTCAGTGTCTTCAAATAAATGTCTACTGTGTGTGCAGTATTCGTAGAATTTGTTAGAAATACCCAGTTGTAGTGTTCCAGAGCATCACGACGCTAAAATTCTATAAGCCACTGTTATCTAATATGTTCTATTCAATACCAAGATTAATGGGAGTATTTCTGCACACTTCGCGTTTACGCATCAGCGTTATGACGTCATAGTAGCTCAAAAAATAGTCACAGAGACAACATATGACATGTCGGCGTGAAGACGGAGGACACAAAAGACGAAGTGTTTTAAATATCGAACTCTTCATTCGGCGAACCTGCGCTCAGCAAAGAACGTGATTCTCACTGTACAACGACAGCGGCGAATGAAATCGTCGGTTGTGGATAACATTATTCAGCGGCTGACTGCGCCGGCTTTCATACGAGACGTCGTAGTACATTCTAGTGCAGCGACGTCACGCCGGCTTTTGTCCAATACTGGTTATCCTATTGTTCGATTCACAGGTTATTCAACTAGGAAAATTGGACAACTTCAATGATCGGTTATTCCGATTTTTTATTCAATTTTCTTGTCTCAATAACTGGATTTTCTCGTAACCGCATATGACTTTTCAGTACTCGTGTCTGAATTATCGTTTAGTATCTCCAGTTCTCTCTCTCTCTGTTCCTTACATTCTTAATTTCTACATATCTTTGCAAGCAATCGCGTGAACATGATACGTGATCTGGCTAATGTCCTGCGTTTCTTCTTTTTAAACTTGTCTTTCTCAATAACTCTACTTCACGTAATCTAACAAGTTCACCCTGTGAAAAACTTATGCTGCACTGTGCAATATGATTTGAACACATGAGGAAGGCAGTAACCGATTACAGCTTCAGATATTCTTTTGTAGAATGTTTGTAGCTGTAATCGGAGAATTTCTTTTGGAGAATTTTCGCAACAAGAAACGGGTACTCACCTGGCACTTTATTGCGGCCACTTTGAACAAACTTGTGACGACATCCCATATTCACTGCAGTTACAATGGCTAATCTCTTATTTAAACGAGATGTTCTAGATGTCTGTTTATTGAAGGCCCAGTAACTAAATAGCCGTTTTTCGAATCCGGATTCACTTTCCTTCGGTTAAACCGGACAGCCTGTTTAACGGACATTCGCTAGCACTAGTACATTCTAGTGTTATTACTGATTCTCGCGTAAGGTAAGGAATGTGCTCAGTTGAATAGGAAAAGGTAAAGGAAGACGGTAAAATGTTAGTGCCAATCAGTCCTGCGTGGGTTTGCCGAGTAACGTATTCATTTTCAATATCCGTGCCATTTGACAATAAGTGCATAAAAAGTTTAGAGTATATACACAGATTATTCAAATAATGGTGCACAATATACACCTTCCACATTTGTCAATGAAGAATTGTGTAAATACTGAACATAAGGTAATAAACGAATACTTACGCAAACCTCATGAACAGTCCTATATAATCCTTCCAGTGCAGGTTCTTGTACTTTGTGAGGCCGAAACTGCGTTTAGGTTAGAAAAAGAACAATGCACATGAGTAAGCGCTCAATCGCAGTTTCAGCGAACGCTTCCAGGGGAGCATTGTAGCAGCGTTCACTGTACATAGTGATGTGATCACTGCCCCGCCGCGGTGGTCTAGAGGCTATGGTACTTGACTACCGATCCGAGAGTCGCGGGATCTAATCCCGGCTGCGGCGGTGGCATTTCGATGGAGGCGAAATGTTGAGGCCCGTGTGCTGTGCGATGTCAGTGCACGTTAAAGAACCCCACATGGTAAAAATTTCCGGAGCCCTCCACTACGGCGTTTCTCATAATCAGAGCTGGTTTTGGGACGTTAAACCCCACATAACATAACAAGTGATGTGATCACTCACAGTAGGAAATGTTCACACGTAGATCACTGTCAAGTGACGTTTCTTCATTATCACCAGCAGCAGCCTGTCTGCGGGAACTGAAGCGCAAAGGCCCGTCCCATAGATATCCGATTATCCCGGTCCTGTGCTGACTGCGAACATGTTATCCCCGTGTACTTCTTTTTATCACCTGCCCATCTAACTTTCTACCGCCCCCCTGGCACGCTCGCCTTCTCTAAGAATCCACTCGTTACCCTTGATGACCAACCGTTCTCTTGTCTTCGCATTACATGCCCCGCCCATGTCCGTTACAAGCCAAAGTCCACATCACATGGCCCGTCCAACTGACGTTTATTCAGTTTCAAAACTTCAACCGTAGTTCTAACTCGTTTATGCTACTGCTGCCATGGCTCCTCTCCTTTATATACAGATATTGTTAGCGTTCACATTCCTAATCACGAGTGTTTTGCTTGTGTTCCTGGCAATACTGCAGTATGTCACTTTCAATCAAGAACAGAAGTAAGAGGAATGGCGGTGGCTTCATGTTCTAAACATATCGCTGATGACAATGACAAACAGGGACTGCCCTTGGGGCCAATGTATCGACCAGTGGACTTGTGTTCGTCCGATAAACTCGACTTCTCCATAGCGCCTCTGAGCAGTTCTAATGCCGCAGAAGTTTCTTTGCTAATGTCAGAAAGAGGATGCTAAACGCCGCCGTAGTTCCTGCTCCAGCGTCAAAACGCGTTGCTCACGTGCTGCTTTGTGCCAACAAGCTCTGGCTTGACGTTAGAACGTCGGCCGAATCGCTGCAGCAAAATACTGGTCGCGCTAAAGCAAGGTGCACTTGCATAAGCGTCCAGGCGCGGTAACAACGTGCTGCTCTGCTTGATGATTGATTGATTGTGGTTTGGCTGAGGAAAGGACGCTAATTCCTGCAGCCCGTGTAGGGAGCACTGCTAAGCGTCCGTGGGGGGGGGGGGGGGGGGAGGGAGAGGAGAGAAAGGCCGTAGTGGTGGGCTCCGGAAACTTTGACCACTTGGGGTTCTTTAGCGTGCGCTTACAACGCACAGTACACGGGCCTCTGGCATTTTCGCCTCCATCGAAAGTGCGTCCTCCGCGGCCGGGATCCAACCCGCTACTCTGCTTGCGTCGCGTGCTGCAGCCAGACGCCTGAGGCGCCGAGGGGCGGTAGAGACAACGGAAGCACGAGTTCGTAGCAATGCGACAGCGCCAGCAGTATCCCGTAGTTCCGCAGTACAAAGCGGAGACCAGTCGACCTTGACGATACACTGTGTGCCGTATTCGAGGGCTTTAGAGTATTCATTCCTTCTGCTTGCAGTAGAAGCGGTGTTTCTTATGACGTTCTCTTTTAATATTTGGGCGTAGCTGTTCGTTGTGATGCTGTACATACAGTACGTTGAGGATTGGCTTGTTTTCAGTTTCTTAATGTACCACAATACCACAGTAAATTCTGCGACAAATCTTTATTAAAATCAAGCAGCCAGCTTTCCGCTGCTACCGCTGGGAGTAAGCCGAAAGATTTTGCTTGCACAGTGGACACGACCGCGCTGTGTGGATTTCACTAGCGTGCCGAAACGAAATTTTCGTGAAATAAGGAATTACGTTCTGGCGCTAATAAAGTACGACAGTTTTACAAGGTACTACTACTATTATTAGCAACCTCTCTCTCATATTGTATGTCACAAGTTACTTGTTCATCGAATAATTCGCAATTACGCATGGTATTCCAGTACAACGGGATGCTATGCGAAGCAAGGTTAGTCGGTTTATGGACAGCATCGACACTATGTGCAGCGTCGACGTGAATACGCCTCCCGCTACTGAGCTGCATGGTTCCTTGGAACTTATCGCTTTCCACAGGCGCTTTAAATTGCAATGGCAATGTAAACGCAAAGCACACCTACTTACACTTCCGCCGTTGCTTTCAGGATGCCAATGTGGCGCGGCTCTGAATCCGGTAACATCGCGAGTGCAGCACTTACTTCCTCGGTGCAAAATGTACCGAAGGTTGCTTTTTCTGAAACAAAGCAATTCCGAAGCAAATGTCAATGATTCGCTTGATGTACTCCCTATTTCAATTTCTTGATGTTCTATGTTACTGCCCCCATTTTCCTGGCACTCGAACTGAGATGACGCCGTAGTGGATCGTACATTGCAGAAGAGCCAACATTTGTTCGGGAGCCCATTAGGCGATGTCTACAGCTTCCGTAAGTCGACCACCCTTCTCTACTTACCTTTACGCTTAGTACTAACGACTTTCTCAATTAGGCCTTCGTCGCTAACAAAAAGAAAATCCGTTGGAAATGGCAGGCCTGACCGACGTGTTCATTTGTGAGTTGTTTCCCACTGCCAACCTACATCTCAATCGTTCCAACAACAGTTATTTCATTCGGAAGAAATCATCAGCTTTATCTTACCTCTCCACTGGTTGCTCATTCCTGACAATTATTTGCTGTAAGCGAATGTGATTTTGCCGGGGAGTGTGAGCACTATAAGTTAGCTTCAGTCGTATTTGTCAGCCACTGAATATGAATGAAACATGCTTATAGAATATGCTCTGGAACTTGTTAATCGAAATACATCTCGTTGATCTCATTCTCCCAGTGTTTTCTTCTCGCCTAAGTATGTCCAATTACCCATTCTTCATCCATGGTTATCAGCTTTTCGTTTTCTTCCAAGTCATAGCTACGAAACGCGCGTACCTTTGAAAGGCTAGATTTTTTAAGCATGTATAGAAGCGTTTGTTGCTTAAATTTAAGCAAGCATTTCTCCATTAAAAATAACCTTAGTCACACTACACAATACAAGCTACACTACAAGCACTTCATCAGCAAAAACAAGCTTAGCCTCACAAGTTAGTTGCACTACTATTCTCCGTTGTCGGAATTACATTACATCAAGCGTTGCTGAAACCATTCTTTCAAACACCTCTCCCCTCTTCTCCCCAGTGCAGGGTAGCAAAGCGGAGACTTATATCTGTCTAGCCTCCCTGCGTTTCCTCTCTCTCTCTCTCTCTCTCTCTATGTCATGGGCAAAAGCAATGCGATCCGAATGCCGCTAAGAATGTCTCGAATAGCAAATACGAATCAGTTATTTCACAGCGCCGCAGTTCACGAGAAACCTTTCTTTCTACGTCTTTCTCCCGCAGTGCCACAGGAGTTTTGTAAAGGGCATCAACTTCCCTGACAGTTCTTGACCACCGTTTCAAGCACTAGCTGTCCAAGTTGTCATGCACTGACAGTGCTTTTCCCACTTCTCATTCTCCCTATCACAGTTATTGCATCCGACCGCAGCACAAGTGTTGAAACTACGTCACAGAACAGTACGCAGGGTTCAGTAAAATGACTTCTCCTGCGGATCCTCTATTTTCTGCTTTGACAGACAGATAGACAGCGCAGCAAAGCAGTGGTCCTATACCGTATAACGGAATACAGGATACTATTCCGCTTCGGCCCCCCTGACTGGTCAGTTCTGCTTGTCAAAGTACAACTGACCAATCAGAGAATTGGGATTGGTCAGAGATTGGTCAATTCTATATTGATAAGGACTGACCAGTCACTGAGGAACTAGAAGGAACAGTATTCCGAATTCCGTTTTACGGTATAAGCCCCCGAGTCACTTTCCTGCTCGAGCTAAAGGCCACACATGTCCAAGGCGCATGGTGCGCCAGAGGTACCCTCTTTTTTCAGCTGCGGAAAACGGTTGCTGCAAACTATCTACAGGAGAGCATTTCCTATCGGCTTGTAATATATATTTCGTGCTAATTTCTTTACGTTATTTAAGCCAATGTGTTACTGGCCTAGTTACGCCAGGTTCCGCGCGCGCGAGTTGCAGCTTTATGCGACACCACGTCACTCATCGCCGACGCGTCATCAGCCGCCGTCTTACCGGCGCTGTTCACGTGATTAAACACGTGACTCACCAATCACTCCATATCGTTCACTCAGTACTCCAATTCGGCCGTTTTGAAAAGGAAGGAGGGAGAGAGGACGTCGGTCCATCTTTGCGAAGTTACAGTGTACTAAAAATTTACTATGCCGAAGTTGTCTTTACCGCTTTGTTTAAAACATGCTGAAGGTTTTTCGATGTGGCTCATACACATTTAGTTCACACCTGCTTACCTGTAGGTTGAAGCTCTATTTCATCACCACTTCTTGTCGCTTCAAGCAATTCACTCCTGCAAAAACGTGTGTTCGTGATCTTTGCCGTTAAAGCAATGGTGTTGCTTCATTAACAATTCAAGTATTAGACGTTTATTTAACAAACCAAGTATTAGACGTGAAATATTGCAAGAATACAATATATCAAGCAGAGCAGTATACAGTAATGATTGTTTTGTGCGATTCTCATTTTGCTTACAGCGGTCCGTAATATGCGCCAACTGATGTATAAATTAAGCTGGTCTTTCTACAAGATGCACATGAACAAAGTTCATTTTGTGCGCATATGTATAAAAGTACCTATCACCTTTCTGGCTTCGGATAATATAGGCTGAACAATGGCCGTTTTTTATGTGCTACCGCAGGAATAAAACCGCATTGAGTTTCTCATTGTGTAGAATTTTTTCACCTTGCACAATATACTTTCAGTCAAATAAATTAACGCCTTCAAAAGAACTAGCTCAGCGCCTCATACAATTCTTCCACGGATATAATCAAAGAGTATATGACGGTTGCCTGATATCCCAAAATAAGAACTTGTTCCACGGTTCCACTCAGTCAACTACACACATTCCACACAAGCATAATGTTGAGCAACATTCTTGTTGGGTGGTTCTCAGCTGAACTTCGTAACGCTTGTAGATGTGAGACGAGCTGAGAAATTGACCCAGGAAACAAGGGTGTCGTGTCAAAGCACGTTCACGTGTTTACAAGCAGATTACGAGCAAAGAGATCGATTACACTTCCAAGATAACAGAGTGGCCTGAATTTTCAGCCAATCTTTTACAGCCCACCAACAAGCATTCGAAACATTACTCATTCGAAGCATTAAGCACCCAATCGCCTTGCATTGCAGCCCATGCGAATGCGTGGAACGCAATGTTATGGGTTTCACGCGTAATTTGCAAAAGTAACGTCACCCTACGAATTCAACGCGTGTGTATTAATTCTGAAGCCCTCTGCCAGTACGCGGTGGCAGTGACCCACACCCATTGTCATAACGGTGTTGGTCCGCGTACGTTGACTTCAACTTGCAGGGGTGGTCGAGTTCATGGCTTGACCATTCACTCTAGTCTCGAAGAGGTAGGCAAGTTGTGAGGATGGGCGTGATGGATGTTGCGGACAAATCAGTTGCTGCGACGTTTCCTCACGTCTTCGGGCGTGGGGGGAACGAGTTCAAGGACCCGCCTTACTAAAGGTAAGAAGTTTAGGTCATTGGAAACCAAGTAGGTATGATGACTTTCGGGGGTTTCACTGTAACGCTCTTTCGGGATAACGAACAACTTGTTGTTGCCCCTGAAGTTCATCATGCCAAGATTTAGCTGTATTCGAAGTAACCCGGTCCCATTATTAACTGAAGGGACAGATTTAGTTATATGATATTTTACATCTCTCACTACCCAAGTTCTCAACCAAGCAAGCCAGCTAGACAAATAGACCTTTGTCGTTTTCTGCACCATATGTCATCAGGTAAGTTAATTATTGAATGCTAAGCATTTGATCCTGCCGATATACCGTCGCCTTCGAGTGGGGTTATTTAAGCATATTTTCTCACATGTGTGCATGTCTAATGCACAATTAGTGCAATGAATATAGCTATTTAAATATAAATGCATGATTTCAGCATCTAACGCTCTATTATTAGTAGCGCCACTGCCAAACATGGTAAAATTTCATGCTTACTTTCAGAAAAACGCCGCGAATTGATTTCTGTAGCATTTCACAACCACTAATAATATTTGAAATCCATATAGGAAAAGCGAGTTCCTGTTGAACTTTACTTACTCAGTAAAATAATAGAAAATAGTGTCGTTGCTCTGCGAACGTGTCTTGGCGTACATTGTCAAGTTTGTCAATGTCTTATTTGCATCCAGCGACCGACCGCTACTGTACGGAGCACGGAGGCTGTCATTCTGAAAGCAATATGGCCAACATCTGAAAAAGTTTCCGTCATTGCTTTATCTTCCAATATCCTTTTGGCACAAAGCCCAGCAATAAATTTTGCGAATCCATTTTTTCGTCTTATTAAAATCTTTTATGATGTTGAAATAGGCCTAACGTAGTGAAAGTATTGCTTTCATTTTAAAGCACTTTTTTGCGAATCAGAAACGTAGTCTGTCTGTCTGTCTGTCTGTCTGTCTGTCTGTCTGTCTGTCTGTCTGTCTGTCTGTCTGTCTGTCTGTCTTACTCTGTGGCGTCGTTATGGTCAATTACTGTTTTAGATTTGGCTATGTCCATGATTCACTTGACAATTGCGAGTGCTAGTTTGAGGTGACAAGGATGGCATAAACTATATGTGCATTGTGCGTTCGCTACCCTTGGATTGTTAATTAACCTTTCTTAGATCAGAGCACGCACGGCGAATATAAATTACCTGCACGTCAAATTCGTCGTGGAATTGATGGCAATGTGTTTCATCAGTTGCTCATGTGAATGTAATATTACGATATGAAAGATGTAATTACAGATGTCGCGATCTCAAGTGTCGTGTGTACTTATGCAATACTATCAATGCATGGTAAACTAATGATCATTGTATACTCAATGCTGGCTAATATTGGCTAGCAATGAAACCTTTAGCAAACTATATGTCAGCATTGTCTGACGTTTCCTAATGGTTTTTCATCTTCTGGTAAAGCCGTCTAATGTCACTTGTGATTGCTAGTGTTCGCTGACGTTCCGTATGGTTGGGTTACTCATCGCTAGTGTTGATGAGCCCGAGGTCATATCTAATTCTGGATATTGTCGACTACTGCGTCGTAGGGGTGCGTGTGAGACCCTATAGTATTAACAATCGATAAAACATATATGTACGAAAGAAGCCTCTAATGCGTTGATGGATTCACGGAATAACACACCGACGTGCGCTGGTTATAAAGGGTTTCCAGGACACCAGTGGGTTCGTGAATCAGCAATATCACAGCAATTGGCAGTCTTGCGCAAGTGCTATCGTTTCCCAGGCACGCCGACTGCCCCAAGCCGCCTATAAGATAGGTTATATTGTCACGTGACAGCGCCTCTAAAGTGCCTTATGTGCGTCACAGTCTGTCAGTGCGCGCAGTATACTCTTGCTTCGCGTACGCAGCAATCAATTTACACGAAGGTTCCGGCCTCCCTCGTAACACTTGGCACTGCTTATACGACAATCCGGCATTGGGACCTTCCTAAAAACTTGTTCGCATAACATCTGTTTTCAAACAGTGACTGGGATATAACGACGTTTTTAGTTAACGCAAAATTCGTGCGTTTTATTCAAACACGAAGCCTCGTGAAAAAGGCGATTGTAATATATACATCTGTAGCACTAAAATACAAAGAAAATCATATAATATTCGCAAAGGGAGACTGGAAAGTCGTCTTTACGTATATTTTTTTTTTCTCCGTCATGACCCTGATTTCCTTCGCTGGTTTACGCTGTACTCGTATGCTCAAGGATTATACACTCACCATGGTTGCATTTTCGACTATGATATTTACTTTTATTGATATATTATGCAAACCTTCTTCCACCTGGAAAAAAAACGAGCGTATACAACCGTTTTGCATTATCAGTTTTCGTGAAATACAGTAAGTGCATTAAATGCGGTTTTACACTTCACTAAGAAAAGTACGCTTTACTTCACTAAGAAAAGTACGCCGAAAAATAGCACATCGGACAGCCAACAGCCAGTTTATCATTATATTTTCCACTCTCGTTCATTTTGGCATGATGACGACAAGAAATATGAGAATGTCCAGGGCTCGGCGCATATACTCACAAAAGTATTCCTGAATGCAAATATCTAAATACGTGTGTGAGAAACTTAAAACAGCCCCGCCACGGTGGTCTAGTGGTTATGGCACTGGGATGCTGGTCCGAAGGTCGCGGGATCGAATCCCGGCAGCGAAGGCTGCATTTCGATGGAGGCGAAATGTTGAGGCCCGTGTGCTGTGCGATGTCAGTGCACGTTAATGAACCCCGCAGGTGGTCGAAATTTCCGGAGCCCCCACTACGGCGTCTCTCATAATCAGAGCTGGTTTTGGACGTTCAACACCACAAATCAATCAATCAATCAATCAATCAACCAATTGGACAACATGAACGCCGAATAGTGGGTAACACGAAAGGCGCTCCCATTGTCCACTCTTCTTCCTTTGTGTCCGTGTTTTGTACGCATTTTCATTACGTTATGAATCGCGAAGGACCAGACCACGCGATCCCTCCGCCGTACCACAGGTGCTTGTAGAAAGTCAAGTTATCAGGCCATGGCACAAAGTTCAGTTTCTCGTCCGTATCATATTGGCGCCCTCACACTCCTCCCTTTCCGATAACGAAGCTGCGCAGAAAATACAGCTCGATGTCTGATGGACCGAGCGGGTGATGAACGGCCACCGGGAACGGAGAGAGATCGCATGGTTTCTTTCAATCCAATAATAATTACATGTCGGAGAAGGTGCGGTTCCTATGGCATAGATAGATAGATAGATAGATAGATAGATAGATAGATAGATAGATAGATAGATAGATAGATAGATAGATAGATAGATAGATACGGTCAAAGTTACTTAAGTTCGCCAAGAGCTGTTCCACATTTAAAATCACTTCACGCATGAAAATGCGGACGGACAAAAGCCCTGGGATTTCTTCCAGATCCTACGCCATAACCCTTATAATAGGGCAATACGTCTTTGGCGTTAACCCGCTGAGCATAAGGTGGCGGGTCTTGACCGCCGGTGCCGCCTTACCATGGTATGATGATTGATAATTTTGTGGGTTTACGTGCGAACACCACGATGTGATTATGAGGCACGTTGTATAGGAGGGCTCCGGATTAATTTTGACCACCTGCGGACCTCTAGCGCTCACCTAAATCTAAGTACCGTGGTGTTTCTCGCATTTCACTTCCATCGAAATGGACCCACCGTGGGCGGAACTCAATCCCACGATATCAAGCTTAGCATGCAAACACTCTAGCCGAAGCTACCGCGGTGGGCTGCATTTTCATGGGACTCGTATTCAAAATGACGCCTGCCCTTCAAATAGGACGTACACGAAAAACTACCACGAGGTGAGTTTTAATCATGAGCCCCACCTCTGCCATGTCCATCATTATCAGGTAGTCATTTTAGTAGGCTAAATCGTAGACATTTCAATTCATTATCACCGCGGTACCGGAATTAAGAATGCGCACGCATTGTTCCCATATTAATAATATGTTGACCGGACTCGTACTGTCGGCAAGGTTTATTTCTTCGTTATCTCTGCAACATGAAAATGTACGGCTGTTCTTTACACGTTGGCAGCTGAGCTCAGAAGCTGTGGTAAATGCCTTTGTTCTTCAGCTGGCTCAAAAATACATGTGTTCAAAAAAGGTCAGTTGTTACAGCTTGGCAGCGCTGTTGTTATGCATTTAACGATATGCTCCTGGATTCCGCACAGTGGCCTCACTTTCAGTTAGATAAAATTCGGATGGTGAGCGAATAATGAACGATCAAGCTTTCAAGTACTAACCAGACCATTTACTTTTTTCGCGCAACAAGCTCACAATTTTTATTTCTTTTCTTTTTTTCATCTAGACAACTCGATGCCCTTGCTTTCCTACCTTTCGAAGAAATGAAGATGAAACACTATACTACGTTCCTTGTTTATATTTTTACATATTTCTAATTGGTGGACCAAGTTGCGATTGCCCTGGATTCATCATCTAAATGAAGGCCTCTCACCTCAACCATCACTGGGATTGTCTTTTATTTCCTTTAGCTAAATACCAAATACCCTTTTGTTGCTGTTTATCTTGACGTTCTGCAGGTACATATGGAAAAATGCATTTTCATCTCACCTTCTTGAAAAGGTTCTTGAAGTCTTCAAGTGTAGGACTGGTATTATTTTTGGCAGACGCTCCCTCTGCTAAAGAATTTGTGAAATTGACGGTGTAATCAAACAGGACTCGAGCTCTTACTGTTACACCTTCTCCGACTCTGGGCAGTACCCATCTCTTGTCTGAAAAATTTACACGTACGCAAAAGCATATTAATGAAAAGTACGAACCACACCTTTCCACGAACAACTAGTTCAGGTCATCTTCTGAGCACACCTTTTCTATGAAAGCATAGCATAATAACATTTCCTGTGGTACACCATCCCATAACCACGATATGATTGTGAGACACGCCGTATTGGAAGGCTCCGGACATTTCGATCTCATTGAAGTACTTTAACGTGCATTTACATCGCACAGTACATGGACCTCTAGTATTTCGTCTTGATCAAGTGCGGCTGCTGCGGCCGGGATCCTTTCCCGCGACCTCCGTATCAGCAGCAGAGAGGAATAGCCACTAGACTTCCCTAGTGCCTTTGCAAGCGCTTCACACAAGCCTTTTAAGTCATACTATACGGGAGCTCATCGGCACTTGACACAACGCTGAAAGGGCATTGTTTTGCAAAATACAAGGTCGTAAATGACGTTATCTGCCCTGGCAGCTGTATTTTTTTAACTAAATGGAAATATGAAAACGCGATTTTCAAGTATCAATGATACTCACGCTTTCATATTTCACTTCCAACAAAATATATCGTGGACTTGACTGACGTTGCGATCCTTCGACATTTTCGTGTCCAGTTTTCTACAAAGGCGCAATACGTCGGGGATATGTGACATGAGGTCGGTCGACAAGAGTACACGTGGGGCAATTACCTTATTTGCACTATGCTGGCGACCAAACCGATATTCACAAAGGTTGCTTAGCTTCTGTGATGAGTGAGTGCGCGACCAGTGCATGTGCGGTGTGCTCACTCATCACAGCTTCCCTTTGATAAGAAAAGCAGCAATTTTTTTTATTTCAAGAATATGCTCACTCGGGTTTCACAATATGGTACAAAACAAGCTGGGAGAGGCGAACTGTGTTTTTTTTTCTGGGAACATTAGGCAACTTGAATAAAAGTATTGAATGACGACAGGCATTCGACATGCTACTTAGATCGAAAAGGAGAATTACAGTCTTCATTCTACCCATACTCAACCTGTTTGGCCGTGTCGGAAAATCTTGAGTGTCCACACATACCTTCCCTTCGCTGTGCCTAAAGCTGAACGTTTCTAGAAATGCAAAGTTCGGAGTAGCATCTACTATTGCAGTTAAGTGGAGCAGCGTTTCTAAAAATCATTTTCCCTATGCAATAAATCTTGGACATGAGATCAGGAAATGGTGTGCCGTTTCATCTTGTCTACAATGAGAGCCAATGGCAAAAGAAAAGAGAAGAGGGGGGGGGGGGGGGGCGGGGGCTTTGCGTAAATAAGAATTCATCATTGGTATATGACACCACAGCCGAGTAATAGTAACTTCAGGACTGTTTGGCCCCTGTCTTGTCCGGTGTGCCCAGGCTACCGTCCTCGGGCCTCTCTTGTTTCTAATATATATAAACGATATTCCACTTTCCGTTGAATCTAACATTCGTCTTTTTGCCGACGATTGTGTCCTTTACCGCCCAATACATAACTCTACCGATACTTCTTCCCTACAGTCTGACCTCTTACGCATCCAGCAGTGGTGTAGTACTTGGCTGATGTCGCTTAATGCGAACAGAACATTACTCATTTCTTTCCATCGTCGCAGAAACTACGCGCCGGCTACTTACACAATCAACAACTGTCACATAGCTACTACCAATTCAATCAAATACCTAGGTGTCCATCTTTCAGCGACCTATCATGGGGTGACCATATAGACCACATAGCTCACTCCGCTAACCGCGCCCTTGGTTACATACGCCGTAACATCTTCATGGCACCACCTTCCGTTAAGCTACTCGCTTATATTGCCATTGTCAGACCTAAACTTGAATATGCATCTGCTGTCTTCGACCCCCACCAAACTAACCATATTAAAATTCTGGAGTCTGTCCAGAACGAGCCGCCAGATTCATTGCTTCAGATTACTCCCGCTACACCAGCATCTCCGCCCTAAAATGCCAGTTAAAACTTCCCACCCTCGTTCTTCGTCGTCGTATTGCAATGACCTTATGTGCATTATGCTGGCGACCAAATCGATATTCACAAAGGTCGCTTAGCTCCCTTTTGATGTGATCAGCCAGGAAACGGGTAGCCGAAATGTACTGTTTAATGTAGAAGAAAAGTAGCAATTTCTTTATTTCAAGAATATGCTCATTCGAGTTTCACAATATGGTACAAAACAAACTGGGAGAGGCGAACTGTGTTTTTTTTTTCTGGGAATATTAGGCAACTTGAAAAAAGTATTCAATGACGACAAGCATTCAAGAGATCCTAGTTTCATCGAAAAGGAGAATTAAAGCCCTTCATTCTACACATCTCCACCTGTTCGGCTGTGTCGGAAAATCTTGAGTGCCCTCACATACCTTCCCTTCGCTGTGCCTAAAGCTGAACCGTTTCTAGGAATACAAAATTCGGAGTAGCATCTACTAATGCACTTGAGTGGAGCAGCGTTTATAAAAGTCATTTTGCCTAAGCGATAAATCTTGGACATGAGATCAGGAAATGGTGTGCCGTTTCATCTTGTCTACAATGAGAGCAAAGCGCAAAAGAAAAGGGGGAAGGGGGCTTTGCTTAAATTCCAGGTCGTCAATAAGTGATTGAAATCACTAGAGATTCTCGTAGACGGTTTATAAAACTGTTGCATCGTCATTTGACTCCCAAATCTGGCCGCTACGACAAAAGCTGGTAAAACAATCAGGAACACCTCGTCTTGCGGCTCTTCAGTGGAGTTACGCAGCAGCAGCTGTGCGGCATCTATATCATGTTGGCTGTACCTCTGATATGTTGCCATTTCTTTTAAAAATGCCGCGTGCTTCGCCCTCCGCGTTTATAATTCGCCCGCACGGCAGTTCCATTGATCGCAACTCCCTTTATGTGGCGTTATCGCAAGAGGAACCACTGTTGTCCCATTGCTTTATCATGAAGACCATATACTGCCCATTTAAGCACGCTATCGAACTATCTGGAACCAAGACAGGGGCAAACATGGCAGCAATGGTGCGCTTGCTCAAAGAACAGCGTTACCTTTTAGCCCTCCAGTTTTGACATACAGTACATACACATCGCTAGCCTCGTTAATATCTCGTCTCTTGCCCTCTAAGTTGTGTAGTCTTTTGCGCGTTTATGGCCACGCACAAGGCTCATCAACACGACCTCCTTTCTAATACACTACACACTGTATCACCTCATTCGTTTGGTAAATATCTCACGCAGAAAGAGGGAAATTATGGCAAGCATGAAAACACAAGTACGTCCATAGAAGGCTTCATATCGTGAGTTAATAAGCGCGACTCTTGGGATTAAACTAGGAAAAAAGAAGTGCATTTTCCTCAGGACCAAATTCAGGATAGGAGGAGATGTTCCTGATGAATCGCATATTAAACTTAGCCCTGTCACAGTCATGCTCCGATACCAGGTGAGCTAAACTCGAAGTAGCACTTTTAACTGCTAGTGAAAGAGGCGGAATCGCCTCATTTCATTGCCACCATCCGGTACTAATTCATTGCTTGAGTGGAATTTTTAGTTGTATCGGTGGTAAGTGAACTTCAGAAGTGCTTGTTTTGGGAAGAATTGGTGACTATGCCATTGCTAAACATGTTCAGACGCAACCACTACACCTGCCCTTACTGTCTCTACTTTTTCCTGGAAAATGTATAGAGGCAGCAGACAGGTTCCAGCGCTGCGCCTGAACATGTTCAACGAAGGTTATAATACTAGGCGGCCGAATAAGCCAACCTAACCTTGCTTAACCCTTCATTCCCTCACATTTCCGCTCTTCCAATATCGTGTCAACTATACAATTACAATTTACTATACAACTACAATACAGTCCCAACATTATAGAAACCTTACTGTGCTGAGTAGAGTTGCCGATACACGAAGCCGTCAAGAAGAGGAAAAACGCAAGTACATTCGCCGCACTCATATTGAAAAATAAGTAATCTAAAGGGCGTCTATGCCGGAGAAACACGTTGTAGATACCAAAACGTCAGCTTAAGCAGATGTCGACTTTAAACTGCCAGTCGCTCTCGCTGGCAGCCTTCTTTTTATGCCAGAGAATAAAGTTCACAATGCTTCATCCGGGTCATTATTCACTGGACCTTGCTGCAAGGACACGCGCACCATATATGTTCTTGACCGCTAGCGGCATATACAACTTTTGTTATAACGCCTTTTTTTTCTGTTCGCGAGTGACGGCAGTAAAGAGCGTCATTTTAGTTACGGGTGATGAGAGAAACAGGCAGCACTTCGTCAGTTAAAGCAATGAGTCATCGTATTTCAAATGGTAACATATTCTGTACGCCGTACACCATGCTTCACGTAGAAACAGCGAAAGTTTTGTTGATGCGCCACGTCAGCATATTCGCGTACAAAAGGAACGTGCGAAATCGTATGCTGGTTAAATGTATTTGCAAGTGACGTTTATATATAAAGCGCCACAGAAATTTCTTGCTATCGAGAGCCATAATAAATGAAGGAAATATTGCTTCAATGCCAAAAGTGAACCGAACCTGTATTGGTACTATCGCACAGGAAATGCGTACAAACACGGACACAGCAGTAGAAGAGTTCGTGTTTTCTACTCCCGTACTCCTTCCTTTCCTGTGCACAATGAATTCCTGCCAACTGCCGTAGCTTTCTGTTGTTTCTGCCAATGCTGCACGCGGAATGGTACAGGAAATATATTAGCACCATTCTGGATGTGGTCTTTGCAACTCTGCAGCAATCTCGAGAACCTTCTTATTTGTTACTGCAGCGCACAGGACACCTTATCGAGGTTTTCGTTGCACATGGGCAGTTACAGTCACATTGACATAAATATCTTTGTATGTGTGCACCTCCTTCAAAAATGCTAGGCCAGGATTCACAAATACATTTTCGTTCTCAATTTTTCAACCAATCGTGTGACGCGACTTATCATTAAAAAAGCCTTCCAGCTAATGAACTCACCAAAGAGATTTTGTTAAGTCAACCCAAAGATTTTTTCACACGAAAGTGTTTTATGCCTAGGTCGACCACGACCCCACTACGCCATTTCCGTAACGGAAGTGACACAGGACAACACACATATAAGAATAGTAAAGAAAGACAATGATACATATTTCCATTGACACGCTGGGAATCAACCCGCAGCGCCCGGCTCCACGACGAAGGGTGGCCGTTGCTCTATCACTGCGCCATGGGCGCACATGTTGTACGTTGTACGAAGGTGGCCTACATTCTTTCTAATCTCGCCTATGTCTCTTTTGCTCGTTCCGTTCGTCCACCTCAGCGAGCGTGCATCTTCGCATACTTTTGCCTAGCATGGTGCCGCCATGCACGAGAGGCGAAGTTAAGTGACGGCATAACTGGAGAGGCGCGCGTAATTCGCCAGTTCGGCCTTAGCTTGAATTCGCCTCTCTTGGATGGCGGCACCAATTCACTTCCGTTCCAAGGTGAGTCTTTCGTCGCAGACTGCGTTTCGAGTGTGATAGCAACAAGAAAACTGATGCGTCAATCGCCCAAGTACGATGACGGCGTCGATTGGTCGATGGTGCGCCAGTAAACACGATTACTGCCTATGTACGCGGCTTTTACTCTCGACTTCGTCCATTATTAAATCAATTACTTTATTACCCAGAGAGGATGGTGATGGAAGCTATGGAGACGATGCTGAACATGCGTTTATTCACGTCAAACAACGTCCTACAAGCGAAACACCAATAGCAACGGGAACTTCATATCGATGTCCAATAAACAATGAAGTGCTTATCTAAAGACACATTTCAGTTTTTTATCATACCGACAGCAGCGGGCAAGTTCATAGCGATGTGAAATCGATACTGAACTCCTTATGTGAAGAAACAATTCACTTGCGCGTGTTATACCGATTCCTCCGATACAGGGATCAGCCACATTTTTTTTCTTTCTTTCTTTTTCGTCTGCAAGAAAAATTCGGACAACCCTAAAGGGCAGCATCAGGCATCAGCGGTCGCTCTACACTCACGCTTCCAGTGCGTAGCAAAAACTTCCTTACCGCCGAGCTCATGGCATTGAAACTTCATCTGCTTGCCCCCCCCCCCCCCGCACCCCCGGTGTCAGCCATAAGCGTTCGTACAAACACGTCGTTCTTAAGAAACGCAAACAGGAGCACAAAAGCGGGAACACTGTTTTTCGGCCGTGAGAAAAACATCCACGAAGGCACTTTTGCAGCTCGTGTACCACTGCTAGCGTACTTATGAATAAGTATGTGGATCTACGCTACGATCGAGACGACTGGCTCTTTCAGAGGTAAGTATACAGCCCCTGTATATCAACAATTTTTTTCTGCCGTGAGAAAGACATCCACGAATGCACTAGCGCAGCTCGTATACCACTCCATTCATTATTATCAGTATGAGGATCTACGCAACGATCGAGACAACTTCCTTAAGGCTCCCTTTTTCAGAGATAAGTCTATAGCCTTTGTATATCATTCATTTTTCCGGCCATAAGAAAGGCGTCCGCGAATCCACTGGCGCTGCTCGTATACCCCTTCTACCGTTATTATAAATAAGTATGAGCATCTACGCGACGATCAAGACGACTGGCTCAAGGTGTCTGTTTTAGAAGGTAGGTTTATAGCTATGGTATATCAAGAATTTTCTTTCTGCCGTGAGAAAGACATCCACCAATGCACTCGTGCACCTTGTATACCGCTCCTATCATTCTTATCAGTGAGTATGAGGATCTACGCGACGATCGAGACGACTTCCTAAGGTGCCCTTTTCAGAGGTAAGTCTATAGCCTTTGTATACCGTCCATTTTTCCGGCCATGAGAAAGACATCCACCAATGCACTCGTGCACCTTGTATACCGCTCCTATCATTCTTATCAGTGAGTATGAGGATCTACGCATACTTTTGCCTAGCATGGTGCCGCCATGCACGAGAGGCGAAGTTAAGTGACGGCATAACTGGAGAGGCGCGCGTAATTCGCCAGTTCGGCCTTAGCTTGAATTCGCCTCTCTTGGATGGCGGCACCAATTCACTTCCGTTCCAAGGTGAGTCTTTCGTCGCAGACTGCGTTTCGAGTGTGATAGCAACAAGAAAACTGATGCGTCAATCGCCCAAGTACGATGACGGCGTCGATTGGTCAATGGTGCGCCAGTAAACACGATTACTACCTATGTACGCGGCTTTTACTCTCGACTTCGTCCATTATTAAATCAATTACTTTATTACCCAGAGAGGATGGTGATGGAAGCTATGGAGACGATGCTGAACATGCGTTTATTCACGTCAAACAACGTCCTACAAGCGAAACACCAATAGCAACGGGAACTTCATATCGATGTCCAATAAACAATGAAGTGCTTATCTAAAGACACATTTCAGTTTTTTATCATACCGACAGCAGCGGGCAAGTTCATAGCGATGTGAAATCGATACTGAACTCCTTATGTGAAGAAACAATTCACTTGCGCGTGTTATACCGATTCCTCCGATACAGGGATCAGCCACATTTTTTTTCTTTCTTTCTTTTTCGTCTGCAAGAAAAATTCGGACAACCCTAAAGGGCAGCATCAGGCATCAGCGGTCGCTCTACACTCACGCTTCCACTGCGTAGCAAAAACTTCCTTACCGCCGAGCTCATGGCATTGAAACTTCATCTGCTTGCCCCCCCCCCCCCCGCACCCCCGGTGTCAGCCATAAGCGTTCGTACAAACACGTCGTTCTTAAGAAACGCAAACAGGAGCACAAAAGCGGGAACACTGTTTTTCGGCCGTGAGAAAAACATCCACGAAGGCACTTTTGCAGCTCGTGTACCACTGCTAGCGTACTTATGAATAAGTATGTGGATCTACGCTACGATCGAGACGACTGGCTCTTTCAGAGGTAAGTATACAGCTCCAGTATATCAACAATATTTTTTCTGCCGTGAGAAAGACATCCACGAATGCACTAGCGCAGCTCGTATACCACTCCATTCATTATTATCAGTATGAGGATCTACGCAACGATCGAGACAACTTCCTTAAGGCTCCCTTTTTCAGAGATAAGTCTATAGCCTTTGTATATCATTCATTTTTCCGGCCATAAGAAAGGCGTCCGCGAATCCACTGGCGCTGCTCGTATACCCCTTCTACCGTTATTATAAATAAGTATGAGCATCTACGCGACGATCAAGACGACTGGCTCAAGGTGTCCGTTTCAGAGGTAAGTCCATAGCCTTTGTATACAGTCCATTTTTCCGGCCATGAGAAAGACATCCACCAATGCACTCGTGCACCTTGTATACCGCTCCTATCATTCTTATCAGTGAGTATGAGGATCTACGCGACGATCGAGACGACTTCCTTAAGGTGCCCTTTTCAGAGGTAAGTCCATAGCCTTTGTATATCATCCATATTTCCGGCTCATGAGAAAGACATCCACCAATGCACTCGTGCACCTTGTATACCGCTCCTATCATTCTTATCAGTGAGTATGAGGATCTACGCGACGATCGAGACGACTTCCTTAAGGTGCCCTTTTCAGAGGTAAGTCCATAGCCTTTGTATATCATCCATATTTCCGGATCATGAGAAAGACATCCACCAATGCACTCGTGCACCTTGTATACCGCTCCTATCATTCTTATCAGTGAGTATGAGGATCTACGCGACGATGGAGACGACTTCCTTAGGTGCCCTTTTCAGAGGTAAGTCCATAGCCTTTGTATATCATCCATATTTCCGGCCATGAGAAAGACATCCACCAATGCACTCGTGCACCTTGTATACCGCTCCTATCATTCTTATCAGTGAGTATGAGGATCTACGCGACGATCGAGACGACTTCCTTAAGGTGCCCTTTTCAGAGGTAAGTCTATAGCCTTTGTATACCATCCATTTTTCCGATCATGAGAAAGACATCCACCAATGCACTCGTGCACCTTGTATACCGCTCCTATCATTCTTATCAGTGAGTATGAGGATCTACGCGACGATCGAGACGACTTCGTTAAGGTGCCCTTTTCAGAGGTAAGTCCATAGCCTTTGTATATCATCCATATTTCCGGCCATGAGAAGGACATCCACCAATGCACTCGTGCACCTTGTATACCGCTCCTATCATTCTTATCAGTGAGTATGAGGATCTACGCGACGATGGAGACGACTTCCTTAAGGTGCCCTTTTCAGAGGTAAGTCTATAGCCTTTCTATACCATCCGTTTATTCGGCCATGAGAAAAACATCCACGTATGCAGTCGGTCACCTTGTATACCACTCCCATCATTGTTATCAGTGAATATGAGGATCTACACGACGATCTAGACGACTTCCTTAAGGTGCCCCTTTCAGAGGTAAGTCTATAGCCTTTGTATACCATCCATATTAACGGCCATGAGAAAGACATGCACGTACGCACTCGCGCACCTTTTATAACGCTCCTATCATTCGTATCAGTGAATATGAGGATCTACGCGACGATCTAGACGACTTCCTTAAGGTGCCTTTTTCAGAGGTAAGTCTATAGCCTTTGTATACCATCCAAATTTCCGGCCATGAGAAAGACATCCACGAATGCACTCATGCACCTTGTATACCGCTCCTATCATTCTTATCAGTGAATATGAGGATCTACGCGACAAACGAAACGACTTCCTTAAGGTGCCCTTTTCAGGGGTAAGACTTGGTATATCATCCATTTTCCCGGCCCTAAGAAAGACATCCACTAAAGCACCCGTGCTGCGCGTATACCACTCCTACCATTATTATAGAGTAAGTATGAGGACCAATGCGACGATCGAGACGACTGGCTCAAGTTGCCCATTTAAGAGGTAAGTCTAGAGCCTTGGTACATGAATTGTCCTTAACGCGATAGCCTTAAGCGATTTTCAAGTCGCATATCCTCCCTCTACACATTAAACTACTCCCCGACTAATAACATAGTTGCTAATTATTTTGCCCAATATGGCCATCGGAGGTAAGTCTATAGCCTTGTGTTTTCTGGCAAATTTCGTTTCGACCGAAAATCGCAATAAAAGCAATTTTTTGAGTAGCATGTCATCCCTCTATACATCAAACTACTCCCCGACTAACAATATACACTCTAAAAACTGCAGCCGGTTTCGCAGGAGTGAAACGATCCAGCTACTCTTGAGGGCATCGTTCTACTCTAGCAAAACGTCGGATTGAGTGAAATGTCCATACCTCTTGCGGCATGAGAGAGTAAAATGCAATTTAACTCCTGCCACACCCATGTCTTGCTCGCATTCTCACCGCAAACATTTCGGCTGGGGTGGGAGCGGTCCATTGAAGAAGACAACAGCCGCTTTGTGAAGTGTTTTTCGATAGAACTATAGCAGCGGCCTTCCTACGACTTCTACGTACAAGCTTTCGCGTACAAACGCGTGCAATGTACGTTTAATGCAACGGTGCCTTCCTCGACTACGAGCCTCAACCGACGGGAGTCATAGCGAGCTGCCTCTCCTGTGTTTTTCCCCGATCGAACGGCCGTACCCGTGCTATGTGAAACCCGCCGGCCTACACGCCTCAGATTCTTCGCTTACGTGTGCGAAACGAAGAGGAATACACTTTCAGCGACACAGTAAGCTGTTGTGATCGTCGACGGCTGGTCTCCGACGACTCACTGGATATAACTCATACATGTAAAGAAAATGGCTTCGCTACGACTTCGGCACCGAGCCGTATGACGGCCATGAGCGCGTCGACGGTGAAAATACCGTGACTGCGATCCGTCCCGTTCGCAAGTCTGGTAAGTACAGCATAATACCCTAAACACTTTTAATGTCAGAGACTATATTTCATCTGTGTGCAGAATAACGAAGGACGAGGAGTGCATATTTTATGATCGCCAGCGGTTGTTCGCCGTACAGACGTGCTCGACGGACTCGTAAGGGAACGCCGTCGGAATGAAGCGGGTGGTAGCGGAGCGCCCGGGTGCCGCTTTTCTTCGCTGGCGTTGATGAAATTCAGCCGCTATTATGTTCGTACTCGCTTCCTCAGGTGCATTTTACATCGCGAACCAGTACTGCGAACTCGCATTTGCCCGTAAAACGGAATGCCAGCTCATGATAGGAATGCGTTAATCTAAAAGACATTGTATATGTTCCGCGCGTATAGATTAACAGATCTGTGTGGCGAGCGGCTACCTATGAGCCAACGCTAAACATACACCTGTTCTGTGCATACTTTTTGTTTAATTACGCAGAACAGTACCTTACCACTGGCACTACATAGCAGGTCAAGTATAGCGGTTATATATACGGGACTTCAGTGTAAGACGGTGTATCGCGAGTGTGTTGTGGGCTTTGTGCTTTGCTGTGGTTGCGTTATTGGCGTGTATGTGCGTTCGTGTCATGTCAGCCTCTGTGTTCTATGTTCAGTGTGATGTAATTAAGTGCCTGCTAATTGTAGCATGGTGTAAAAACGCACTGGTTGTTTTTTTTCTTTTTTTTTGTCTCTGCTACTCCCTCTGGGAGTACTAGCACCCCGCTTGGTGGGGTAGTAGAGCTCTCATCAAAAGAGTGTTCGAATCCCCTTCGGAGGCGTCCTACTACTCTCTCTTGGCGAGAGTGCCGGTAGCCTGCAATGGGGTTGATCTACTCTGAAAAAAGGAGTTAAATTTGGGACACGAAAGTACTCCCCCAAAGTGAGTGCCCAGCACTCCCTTTGTTTTTAGAGTCTATAGTTGCTAATTATTTCGCCCCAAATGGCCATCGGAGGTAAGTCTATAGCCTTGTGTCATGTCGCAAATTTTGTATCCACCGAAAACCGCAATAAAAGCGATTTCACGACTCCCATATTGTCCTTCTACATAATAAATTGATCCCCGACTAATAATATAGTTGCTAATTATTTTGCCCATTCTGGCCGTCGGAGGTAAGATATTGCCTTGTGTTTTGTGGCAACTTTCGTCTCGACCAAAAATCGCGATAAGAGATTCACAGCATGTCCACGCAGTGAATGATGATGAGTGGGCGAAGCTCCGGATATTCATTGTACATCGTGCCGAGTTTGGGATTAATTTAGTTAACGCGCACGTTACGAATCCTCATGGTTCAACTACGCACAAGTGAAATCTCCCACCGGCACTTCATTGCAAGATCCAGTGCTACACACACACACACACACACACATATATATATATATATATATATATATATATATATATATATATATATATATATGAGTGGCCGGTGAACGGTTCTCCAGCGTGAGCAGTGGGTATTTTTCAATGAAGAAACTCGCTAAAGACGCTGCCTGCGTCAAGCTTGTCTCTCTTGGGTGAGGGCGCGTTCTCCTGCTTTGCGAGCTGGTAGCGCGTTCATCGAAGAAAGGCGTTTACATAGTCAACGCGCCTTTCACTCTCTCTCTCTGTCTGTCTCTCTCTCTCTCTCACTAGACAGCAGATGGAAGTGCGCCGGGAGGCACGCGCCGAGCGCGAGCGTGAGCATCCTGGCGCGCGAGCTCTCGATCGCGAGCCTCACGGGGCGCGAGGTGGCTACATACATGCGACGACGACTGCAAGTACGCTATTCTGTTCTGGGATATCCTTCAGTGAACTCTAAAGAAAGATTTCACCTTTAATTCGCATACTATACGTTACCTTCTGCCAACATCCCTGGATGAAGTGCCATTTGATATATTCTTTCTTATGGGAATGCATAGCTTGTGGAAGACGCGCATGCAAGACCGCAACGCAGAACCAGTCACTGCATCAATAACTCATTTTGTTCAAATGACCATGCATCTAAAGGACATCTACGACGAGCTTGACGTCAGGCCTGAATGGTACCCCATCTTAGTGAAGTGCTCATCCCTACCAGCGATGCTGTTCAACACATCTTGAACTCTCCCGAAACACTATGTGCATCCCGTCAGTGAATGTGTATTTTAGGCTGACAATGTCATTTGGACTGTTTTGTGCGATTATTGTCGTTGGGTCACTGTAACAGCGCCTTATACAATTTGCGAATTTCTTAGTGCACTGCAATAAATACCATGTATGAAAAAAAACTACTACTACTACTACAGAGCAGGCAACGACCCACACCCTCAGGAGCTTCGCCCCTAAAACCGATTTTTCGAGTCTCATATCGTCCCTCTGCATATTAAACTGATCCCCATCTTATAATATGGTTGCTAATTATTTTGCCCAAAATGGCAATCGGAGGTAAGTCTATAGCCTTGTGTTTTTTCTGCAAATTTTGTCTCGACCGAAAATCGCAATAAAACCGATTTTTGGAGTCGCATATCATTCCTCTATACATTAAACTGATCCCCATCTTATAATATAGTTGCTAAGTATTTTGGCCCAAAATGCCAAAAAAGGTAAGACTATAGTCTTGGGTTTTTGTGAAATTTTGACTCGATCAGAAGTCGCACAAAATGCGTTTTCCCGCATCGTAGAGCATTCCTCTACTTATTGCGCGCCTTCCTGAATAAAAATACGGTCTCTCAAAATCTTGCCAAAATGCCAAAAAAGTAAGACTATAGTCTGGGTTTTTGTGAAATTTTGACTCGATCAGAAGTCGCACAAAATGCGTTTTCCCGCATCGTAGAGCATTCCTCTACTTATTGCGCGCCTTCCTGAATAAAAATACGGTCTCTCAAAATCTTGCCCAAAATGCCAAAAAAGGTAAGACTATAGTCTGGGTTTTTGTGAAATTTTGACTCGATCAGAAGTCGCACAAAATGCGTTTTCCCGCATCGTAGAGCATTCCTCTACTTATTGCGCGCCTTCCTGAATAAAAATACGGTCTCTCAAAATTTTGCCCAAAATGGCAATCGGAGGTAAGCATATAGCCTTGTGTTTTGTCGCAAATTTTGTCTCGACCGAAAATCGCAATAAAAGCGATTTTAAGAGTCGCATATCGTCGTTCTTCATATTAAACTGATCCCCATCTTATAATATAGTTGCTAATTATTTTGCCCTACATGGCAATCGGAGGTAAGCATATAGCCTTCTGTTTTGTGGCAAATATCGTATCGACTGAAAATCGCAATAAAACCGATTTTTGGAGTCGCATATCATTCCTCTATACATTAAACTGATCCCCATCTTATAATATGGTTGCTAATTATTTTGCCCAAAATGCCAAAAAAGGTAAGACTATAGTCTTGGTTTTTTGTGAAATTTTGACTCGATCAGAAGTCGCACAAAATGCGTTTACCGCATCGTAGAGCATTCCTCTACTTATTGCGCGCCTTCCTGAATAAAAATACGGTCTCTCAAAATTTTGCCCAAAATGGCAATCGGAGGTAAGTCTATAGCCTTGTGTTTTGTGGCAAATATCGTATCGACTGAAAATCGCAATAAAACCGATTTTTCGAGTCTCATATCGTCCCTCTGCATATTAAACTGATCCCCATCTTATAATATAGTTGCTAATTATTTTGCCCTACATGGCAATCGGAGGTAAGCATATAGCCTTCTGTTTTGTGGCAAATATCGTATCGACCGAAAATCGCAATAAAAGCGATTTTAAGAGTCGCATATCGTCCTTCTTCATATTAAACTGATCCCCATCTTATAATATGGTTGCTAATTATTTTGCCCAAAATGGCAATCGGAGGTAAGCATATAGCCTTGTGTTTTGTGGCAAATTTTGTCTCGAACGAAAATCGCAATAAAACCGATTTTTCGAGTCGCATATCATTCCTCTATACATTAAACTGATCCCCATCTTATAATATAGTTGCTAATTATTTTGCCCTAAATGGCAATCGGAGGTAAGCATATAGCCTTCTGTTTTGTGGCAAATATCGTATCGACCGAAAATCGCAATAAAAGCGATTTTTCGAGTCGCATATCATTCCTCTATACATTAAACTGATCCCCATCTTATAATATAGTTGCTAATTATTTTGCCCTAAATGGCAATCGGAGGTAAGTCTATAGCCTTGTGTTTTGTCGCAAATTTTGTCTCGACCGAAAATCGCAATAAAACCGATTTTTCGAGTCGCATATCATTCCTCTATACATTAAACTGATCCCCATCTTATAATATGGTTGCTAATTATTTTGCCCTAAATGGCAATCGGAGGTAAGTCTATAGCCTTGTGTTTTTTCGCAAATTTTGTCTCGACCGAAAATCGCAATAACAGATTCACAGCATGTCCACACAGTGAATGATGATGAGTGGGCGAAGCTCCAGATATTCATTGTAGATCGTGCCGAGTTTGGGATTAATTTAGTCAACGCGCACGTTACGAATCCTTATGGTTCAACTACGCACAAGTGAAATCTCCCACCGGCACTTCATTGCAAGATCCAGTGCATACACACACACACACACACACACATATATATATATATATATATATATATATAATATATATATATATATATATATATGAGTGGCCGGTGAACGGTTCTCCAGCGTGAGCAGTGGGTATTTTTCAATGAAGAAACTCGCTAAAGACGCTGCCTGCGTCAAGCTTGTCTCTCTTGGGTGAGGGCGCGTTCTCCTGCTTTGCGAGCTGGTAGCGCGTTCATCGAAGAAAGAGCGTTTACATAGTCAACGCGCCTTTCGCTCTCTCTCTCTGTCTGTCTCTCTCTCTCTCACTAGACAGCAGATGGAAGTGCGCCGGGAGGCACGCGCCGAGCGCGAGCGTGAGCATCCTGGCGCGCGAGCTCTCGATCGCGAGCCTCACGGCGGCGCGAGGTGGCTACATACATGCGACGACGACTGCAAGTACGCTATTCTGTTCTGGGATATCCTTCAGCGAACTCTAAAGAAAGATTTCACCTTTAATTCGCATACTATACGTTACCTTCTGCCAACATCCCTGGATGAAGTGCCATTTGATATATTCTTTCTTATGGGAATGCATAGCTTGTGGAAGACGCGCATGCAAGACCGCAACGCAGAACCAGTCACTGCATCAATAACTCATTTTGTCCAAATGACCATGCATCTAAAGGACATCTACGACGAGCTTGACGTCAGGCCTGAATGGTACCCCATCTTAGTGAAGTGCTCATCCCTACCAGCGATGCTGTTCAACACATCTTGAACTCTCCCTGAAACACTATGTGCATCCCGTCAGTGAATGTGTATTTTAGGCTGACAATGTCATTTGGACTGTTTGTGCGATTATTGTCGTTGGGTCACTGTAACAGCGCCTTATACAATTTGCGAATTTCTTAGTGCACTGTAATAAATACCATGTATGAAAAAAAACTACTACTACTACTACAGAGCAGGCAACGACCCACACCCTCAGGAGCTTCGCCCCTAAAACCGATTTTTCGAGTCTCATATCGTCCCTCTGCATATTAAACTGATCCCCATCTTATAATATGGTTGCTAATTATTTTGCCCAAAATGGCAATCGGAGGTAAGTCTATAGCCTTGTGTTTTTTCGCAAATTTTGTCTCGACCGAAAATCGCAATAAAACCGATTTTTCGAGTCGCATATCATTCCTCTATACATTAAACTGATCCCCATCTTATAATATGGTTGCTAATTATTTTGCCCAAAATGGCAATCGGAGGTAAGTCTATAGCCTTGTGTTTTGTCGCAAATTTTGTCTCGAACGAAAATCGCAATAGAAGCGATTTTTCGAGTCGCATATCATTCCTCTATACATTAAACTGATCCCCATCTTATAATATGGTTGCTAATTATTTTGCCCTATATGGCTATCGGAGGTAAGTCTATAGCCTTCTCCTTTGTGGGAAATCTCGTCTCGATCGAAAATCGCAAAAAAAAAAACGATTTTCACGCATTGATTCGTCTCTACTATGACGCGTGTCCTGTATAATGGTCTAAATTTTGCCCAAAATGGCCTCAGAGGTAAGTCTATAGCCTTGTGTTTGTTGACAAATATTGGTCCGCCAAAATCGCAATAAAACTTTTCGCATTGACTATCGTGCCTCTACTTAACTGTCCCTGCTTATAATGTGTGGCTAATTATTTTCCCAAAAGGCATCGAGGTAGTCTATAGCCTTGTGTTTTGTTTTTGCAGCCACTAATTTTCGCACGAAAAATTAGGCAATAAATGGCGATTTTTTCCAGTCGCAGATGTAAGTCTATACATGCCTTGCACCTACGTCACGACCAGGCGCTGCGGGATACCGTTTCGCCATCGTGGAGGACCAGCCCGCGGCAGTGAAAGTGCGGACGCGAATGCGTTTCTGTACTCGCTCTCGTTAGCCGCGGTATTTGAGTTCTCGAATCGCAGAGAGCAATGAAGAGACGAGTGTGAAAGAACCAAACCGTTTTCACGTGCCAAAAGACGCACACAGTCAATGCGGCCGCACGAAGCAGCTAAAATCCCGAGGCAGCGCAGTTTGTGGCTGACGCGTATCAAGCGCGCCGATCGCGACACCGAACACGCTGATACATCCAAGTGTGCACAAGAGCCTACAAATGCTTTGCGAGCACAGTTACGCGCCTGTACCTGCCTTGAGCATCGTCCGTCGGCTCCCGTCGTAACCGATAGCGAACGAGCGTAGCAGTGGCGCACCGACGGGGGGGCGGGGGGGGGGGTTCGGATGTTGTAACCCCCCCCCTGAGGCCGACCTAACCCCATCCCACTCCGTAACTTCTCATATGTCCTAGAAGAATGTGGCGCTAATGTCTCTGCAGAATGCGGAAAAAATAATAAAAATAATCGTCATCATTGATGTTACTATTATTTGGCATTTTATTTACTTTTTTTTACACACGCAACAACTGTGTAATGGTATGCCCGGCCCTTCGTGAAAAATTGAACCTCCCCCCCCCCCTGGTAGAGATCCTGGGTGCGCTACTGGTAGAGCATTCCTCTAGTTATTGCCCGCCTTCCTGAATAAAAATACGGTCTCTCAAAATCTTGGCCAAAATGCCAAAAAAGGTAAGACTATAGTATTGGGTTTTTGTGAAATTTGACTCGATCAGAAGTCTCACAAAATGCGTTGTTCCCGCATCGTAGAGCATTCCTCTACTTCTTGCGCGCCTTCCTGATAAAAATACGGTCTCATCAAAATTGCCCCAAATGCCCAAAAAGTAAGACTATAGTATTGTTTTTTTTGTGAAATTTTGACTCGATCAGAAGTCGCACAAAATGCGTTTTCCCCGCATCGGAGAGCAGTCCTCTACTTATTGCGCGCCTTCCTGCATAAAAATACGGTCTCTCAAAATTTTGCCCAAAATGCCAAAAAAGGTAGACGATAGTAGTGGGTATTTTGTGAAATTTTGACTCGATCAGAAGTCCCACAAAATGCGTTTTCCCGCATCGTAGAGCAGTCCTCTACTTATTGCTCGCCTTCCTGAATAAAAATACGGTCTCTCAACATTTTGCCCAAAATGCCAAAAAAAGGCAAGACTATAGTATTGGTTTTTTTGTGAATTTGACATCGATCAAATGCGCACAAAATGCGTGTTCCCGCATCTTAGAGCATTCCTCTACTTATTGCGCGCCTTCCTGAATAAAAATACGGTCTCTCAACATTTTGCCCAAGAATGCCAAAAAAAGGTAGACTATGTCTCGGGTTTTTTGTGAAAGTTTGACTCGATCAGAAGTCGCACAAAATGCGTTTTCCCGCGATCGTAAGCATTCCTCTACTTCTTGCGCGCCTTCCTGAATAAAAATACGTCTCTCAAAATCTTGCCCAAATGCCAAAAAAGGTAGACTATAGTATGGGGTTTTTTGTGAAATTTGACTCGATCAGAAGTCGCACAAAATGCGTTTTCTCTCGCATCGTAGAGCATTCCCTACTTAGTGCGCCGCCTTCCTGAATAAAAATACGGTCTCTAAAATTTTGCCCAAAATGCCAAAAAAGGTAAGACTAATAGTATTGGTTTTTGTGTGAAATTTTGACTCGATCAGAAGTCGCACAAAATGCGTTTCCCGCATCGTAGAGCATTCCTCTCCTTATTGCGCGCCTTCCTGAATAAAAATACGGTCTCTTCACAATTTTGCCCAAAATGCCAAAAAGGTAAGACTATAGTATTGGGTGTTTTGTGAAATTTTGACTCGATCAGAAGTCGCCAAAAGCCGTTTTCTCGCATCATAGAGCATTCCTCTACTTATTGCGCGCCTTCCTGAATTAAAAAATACGGTCCTCTCAAATCTTTGCCCAAAATGCCAAAAAAGGTAAGACTATAGTCTTTGGTTATTTTGTGAAATTTTGACTCGATCAGCAGTCGCACAAAATGCGTTTTTCCGCATCGTAGAGCATTCCTCTACTTATTGCGCGCCTTCCTGAATAAAAATACGGTCTCTCAATAATCTTGCCCAAAATGCCAAAAAAGGTAAGACTATAGTATTGGGTTTTTTGTGAAATTTTGACTCGATCAGAAGTCGCACAAAATGCGTTTTCCCGCATCGTAGAGCATTCCTCTACTTATTGCGCGCCTTCCTGAATAAAAATACGGTCTCTCAAAATTTGCCCAAAATGCCAAAAAGGTAAGACTATAGTATTGGGTTTTTTGTGAAATTTTGACTCGATCAGAAGTCGCACAAAATGCGTTTTCCCGCATCGTAGAGCATTCCTCTACTTATTGCGCGCCTTCCTGAATAAAAATACGGTCTCTCAAAATCTTGCCCAAAATGCCAAAAAAGGTAAGACTATAGTCTTGGGTTTTTTGTGAAATTTTGACTCGATCAGAAGTCGCACAAAATGCGCTTTACCGCATCGTAGAGCATTCCTCTACTTATTGCGCGCCTTCCTGAATAAAAATACGGTCTCTCAAAATCTTGCCCAAATGCCAAAAAAGGTAAGACTATAGTCTCGGGTTTTTTGTGAAATTTTGACTCGATCAGAAGTCGCACAAAATGCGTTTTCCCGCATCGTAGAGCATTCCTCTACTTATTGCGCGCCTTCCTGAATAAAAATACGTCTCTCAAAATCTTGCCCAAAATGCCAAAAAGGTAAGACTATAGTATTGGGTTTTTTGTGAAATTTTGACTCGATCAGAAGTCGCACAAAATGCGTTTACCGCATCGTAGAGCATTCCTCTACTTATTGCGTCGCCTTCCTGAATAAAAATACGGTCTCTCAAAATCTTGCCCAAATGCCAAAAAAGGTAAGGACTATAGTCTCGGGTTTTTTGTGGAAATTTTGGACTCGATCAGAAGTCGCCTACAAAATGCGTTTTGCCCATCGTAGGAGCATTCCTCTACTTATTGCGCGCCTTCCTGAATAAAAATACGGTCTCTCAAATCTTGCCCAAAATGCCAAAAAAGGTAAGACTATAGTCTTGGGTTTTTTGTGAAATTTTGACTCGATCAGAAGTCGCACAAAATGCGCTTTACCGCATCGTAGAGCATTCCTCTACTTATTGCGCGCCATCCTGAATAAAAATACGGTCTCTCAAAATCTTGCCCAAAATGCCAAAAAAGGTAAGACTATAGTATTGGGTTTTTTGTGAAATTTTGACTCGATCAGAAGTCCCACAAAATGCGTTTTCCCGCATCGTAGAGCATTCCTCTACTTATTGCGCGCCATCCTG
>CM023488.1:43386789-43416943 GCA_013339685.2 Hyalomma asiaticum | reverse complement strand
ATTCAAGCATCCATCCAGATCAGCAGCCGAGTACCAAATCCACCAGACCACCGTGGCGGGGCTCCCATTAATCGTGGTATTGAATATAACATATTGAGATAGCGGTTTGGTTATAGAAATTTGGTGTTGTGATACTCTGGAACACTACACTTGGGTATTTTAACAATTACGCGAATACTGCACACACAGTACACGGTTATTTGAAGACACTAACATAGTTGTGGCGTACGTAGGCGTAAATGGAAGCTGTCGGGAAGATATTGCCAAGTAACGAAAAAAAAGCTATTTCGTCATTAAACACATAAGACGGGGAGATAAATGCTTGCGATGATTATTAAAGTGCCCTCAATAATAAAGAGCACGGACCTATACGGTATGTTACGGAAGCGGCTGACCCCTTTTCCTGAAAGTATGGATCTGTCGCACAAAATTTTGCAAGGAACTTACGTAGCACAGAAGAAAGCCGGAGGAGGAAACAACTTAATGTAAAGAAGACTCAGGCATGTGCAGCAGATGTCTGCTTGTCCGCGGTGACCATTCCATACAACGAACGGGCTCGAGGTGAAATGGAGGGTAACTTTTGTGAAACTTCTTGCTAAGGCACGCATAAGATTCCCGTCTCTCTTTTCGATCCCTCAGTACAGAGTAGCCAAACAGAGACCGGTCTGTGTTTCCATTATCTTTATATCTCTCGCCCTATCCAGTCGACACGATTGATAAGTTTTAACGCCAAAATTGATAGCCCGCTCCAGTAGGGTGCGAAAAGAACGCTTTGTTTCAAGAGAGCCATAGTTTATATAGCCCCGTGCAAGGGGGCGTAAATTGCTGCACTTGAGCGTGTGCATGGCTTTGCACAACGTCATCGGTACGTCACAGAGTAGCACAGAGTAGTGAAGGGGAGAGCTGTCAGTGTTTCCATTATCTTCCTATCTCTTCCTAGTAGACACGATTGATAAGGTTTAATGTGCCAAAACAACGATATGATTATGAGGCATGCCGTAGCGGAGGTATACGGAAAGTTTAACCGTCTGGGTTGTCCAACGTTCACTAAAAACGTACAACACTCGAGCCTTCGGCACTTTCGCCTTCGTTGAAGATATGATTGCCGCGGCTGGAATCGAACCTGCGTCGTTTGGTTCAGCGGACAGCCGAGTCTTTTTGTAAGCGCTACGGTTCAGCAGCTGACACGTCCACACAGTTAAGCTGCAATGAAAATGAGTGACATTTCTTAGACAAGCGCATAAACCCGCTATGATTACTATATGAGTATTATAGCGGCGTTAATAGCCTCTTCGTGTTTACGAGAAAAGTAATTCAAATCTCGCTTTTCTTGTTTTCTGAAACCTGTGGTCTATCACCTTTGTCACTGCACAGTATTATGGGTTCAGTAAGGAAGACTCCCTCAAGTGAACGCAAGATTTTTTTTTCAGTTAGATTCTAACTGCGCAAGATATTTGGCAAAAACACAATGCACTGGCGAGTTAAATGTACCGCTTTTGTAACTGAAATTCGGAGTTGGTTCGTACAGCTATTTTTGAACGCATGTATATGGTTCATTACTTAAAATATACACGTTCCATTCACCTTTAGGCAATGCCCAAGAAACGAGTGCTTGATCAGTGTCTACAAGAAGGACGCACGGAAGCCGATAACGGAACGTGCTGATGTATATACTATTTTCTTCTTTGGAACTCAGGAAACGTACAAACAGGAGGGATACAGAAATAAACGTTGTATTTATATTTGCGCTTATGCCAAGTATATTTACGCATAATGTTGCACATGATATAATTATGTGCATGTGTGTGTCGGGTATGCGCGCCTGTTCAACACGGGTGGTTGCTGCACAGTCAAGGCAATCGAAACTACGGTCATGATGCAACATGCGGTTGATGATTGATTGATTGATTTGTGGGGTTTAACGTCGTAAAACCAGCTATCATTATGAGAGACGCCGTAGTAGAAGTCTCCGGAAATTTTGACCGCCGGGGGTCCTTTAACGTGCACTGACATCGCACAGCACACAGGCTTCAACATTTCGCCTCCATCGAAATGCAGCCGTCGCGGCCGGGATTCGATCCCGCGACCTTCGGATCAGCAGTCGAGTGCCATAACCACTAGACAGCTGTGGCGGTGCGGTCGCAAAGCGCCTCATGAACCGTGGCAGTAGGCGTGCAACGTGGTGGTCGTCGTGCTCACGTTCACAAACAAGTGCCCAGAACAGGGCCAGAGCAAGCGTATAATTGATAAAAACCGGTTTAATATGATTCAGAACAAGATAAGAAACAGAAATAGCGATGATATAATTGCATTAATCCACTGAAGTTTGTTAAAATCGCTTCTGGCACTACAACCTTCCATGTGCACTGCCTTGATGCACTGCCTTCAAGAGCGGCCCACATTTCTGTCTCAGCAGGGGAAAGAAAGAGTGTAAGTATTGAAAACCGGTTCCGCGCAGCGATTAATGCGTTCCCTGCGGGGAGCACCGGGACATCACTGCTTCGCAATTTCCTAGGTTTCACGCTAGTGTAGCTGCACTAGCGCGCGAGTTGAACTGAGCTGTAGCAACTGTTAAATGCGAAGCATTTCTTGGCGAACTGCAGGAACTTTGACCGTATCTATCTATCTATCTATCTATCTATCTATCTATCTATCTATCTATCTATCTATCTATCTATCTATCTATCTATCTATCTATCTATCATCTATCTATCCCACTACGTCTCGGTGCTCTCCTTGTCGTATACCTCAGAATTTGAATTATAGGGTTTAAATGTATGACGAAAATGAAGGATTCATTTTTACAAGGCGAACGTGATATACTCGCCATGTATGTCACAATTAACGTCACAAAAATTAGATAATGACAACAAGAAGCATGATGGGAAATTAAATATCCCAAGATAATAAATGAAAATGAATGAAATTTCTGATAATAAATGAAAAACACGGTTAACAAAAACAAACATTTACTGACGTTGCGGTCGGTGGACCGGCCTTCACCAGAGCAAAATGGTGTTGCAGAGCACCTTCCTTTTAAGGGCGCAAGAAGGGGGAGAGTGCGGCCACGTAGGCGCATGTCCGCGCATGTCAACAGAGCACGTGATCGGCCTGGATGGAGCACGTGATCACCTGCGGTGAATCAAGATGCGACACTGCAGCCTCCCAATTAACAGCAAGGCGGCACATCCCAACCCCAAGGAATTCTCATAGACGTATGTACCGCAACTCTAAAGCCACTCCGCATTGCGAGAATGGTAATTGCACCTGCAGAAAGGTTGGGAAAACAAAAGCTGATTTACTGACACACAACTGGCTGGAATCGAATGGAATGTCTTGCAATGAAAAAAATATAAACAATTGACAAAAAATAAAGGAAGATAAATGAATATAAAATAAAAGCAATAAACATAGAAATATATTCTTTAGCAAAATAAGAAAAATGTGATATAAGGAATGCATTGTTATTATTTGAAATGGCTTCCTCGTAGTGGCGAAGCCCTAGTCACTCTATAGAAGCACGTGAGCCAGCGCATGTTTTCATTAATGCCCGAGGTAGCGGCATTGAACTTATAAATGAGGTATGAGTCAAGAACCTCGCGGTCGTGGTGCGTCCGGAAGCCCGATTCCAGTATCATTGCCTCCAGGTCATGAAAAGAAAGGCTGAGAAGGCGCAGATGTTTAGACAGAGGCATGTTCGAAGAATTTTTTGCGTGTGACTTGTGATACATATGTATCACAAGTCGCACGCATTTTGTGGTGATGACATTTGCATCTTCTTTTATGTGTGTGTTTTTATCAAGTGTGTAACGCTTGTGACGAGGCGCTCGCACATATGGATTTATGTACGTTTGTCGCCGCAATAAAATCAGTTGACAGCGCTCCGTGGTGTGGTCTATGTTTCTTTATCGTCGTCCCTGTGTTAGCGCTGTTTCCTTTCCAACGATGCTCGACCAGTTAGCCTGCAAATTCATCCTTTTTAACTCGAGAAATCGAACGCAAGCGATAACTGCAAGGTGAGGGGTTGGAATTTCGGGCAGAGGAGTGTTAGCGTGGCAATGGCGGAAATGTGTTCGCTGGGGCCAACGCCCGCTTTAGGCGTGACTCGATTAAGAACAAGGAACCGCTCATTAAACTCCTCCATAGCCGTGATCATGCGAGGCACAGTGTGCAGCATGTGAAATAAACGCTGGTAAACCCATGCCAAACGTGCGTGCTACCCTCATTACCAACACACATTTTTGTAACCAATAATGGAGAAAGGCTTCGGTAAACCGTCGGGATTAACCCACTGCTTAACACTGGGTCCGCACGTTTCAGCTTCGCTGGTTCACCATCTGTACGGAGTGCTTGGGCGGTGTTTTAAAAATCGATGTCAACAATGTTCAGCATTTTTGCCCTCATGCCAATCTTTGTTTTTGAATATACCCATTGTTCTCGTGCTCAATGTCGACGCCACAGAAACGGCTTAAAGGGACTGTCTACCGCTCAGAAAAATTTTTAAGATTGTGGTAAAATTGGGCAGATCGTGCGTTACATTTACGGGAATGAGCACGCTTTCACCCCACAAAATAGGAATTATGTTTTTAATTTCGCTCTGAAAGTGGTACGAAAAACGCCGCTAGCGACACCCAACAGCGTGTTCGTCATTTTCCAAGTGTACGAGAACCAGCCCACGCAGGTATGCATACTCTGCTAAAAAGCTATTATGTATGTCTTACATGCGTACTTCACCCTGTGAGACACCTTGTTATAGCGTGCAAGAGCAATTTGTTCTTTTTTTCGCTGCTTTCGGAGTGGCGCATGTGGCGCTGCCTTCGAATTCGTCTGCCTGAGGAGGCGCGTAGTACTGCGCTTGTCATGCATGCGGCGCTGCATGTCCGAGACGCACCCCCGCGCGGCGACTTTCCCTCGCCTCTCCTCCTCGTCGTCGCCTCTGGAATGTCGACCTTGAAGCCGATTCGCGTTGAGATGCCTCCCGCGCCCGAAAGGGTTTCCAGGGAGACGACGACGCAACATGCGCGGTACCCAGTGTTGCTGGCATGCCTACACTAGGAAGGGAGCGACTTCGTGGATGAAAAAAATTGTGTTTTAATAATTTCTATTGAGATTCTGGAGAAACCACTGCACGCTGGGACACTTCGAAAGGTACGCTTTCTGTTGAGCCAAAAAACGGGAGAGCGATGAAGGACGGTAGACAGTCCCTTTAATGTTGTTTGCCTATCAATTTCCATTGGAACTTTGCTGCGGAACTCTTCGGCGTGGACCTCTTTACGTTGCAGCCGTCATTTTATCACTCATATTTCCATATCTTTCGCAGTAAAGTTGGAGAGTTTGTTTATTCTTGTCAAAAACGAAGTGCTCGCAGTACCAATGCAGAAGCTTACTAAAAAAAAAAGGCAAAGGAAAAGAACCCAGCGAAACACAGCATCGGCGACATTCTGTGCGACGAAGGAAACAGTTTACCTGGCTTCGGTGATATCTGTTCAAAACCATCGTCGAGGATATCCTTCAGAGAGGGCACGCTGAAATAAAATTACATTATCTCTATTTCGCAAAATTATTTTGACAGCAAAGACACCTTGGAATTCTACGAAACTCACTAAATGGCTTTCATTATTTCTGCTCCACTCAGCTTCTGGGCATAAACTCTGACACTCCTTACGCTGGCATCTCCCTGACATGTGCTGTTTGATTGTGTAAAAATATTCCCTTCGAGTAATCTTCAACACAAAGACTATCATAGGACGGTGAAACCGCACGAATACGGTCGTAGCAGATACAACGGAGGGACGAATGCGTCGTAGATACAAGACAATTTTTTTATTAAATGGAGAAGATAATCCCTGCATAGTGTGAAAATGATGAACTTCATCATGATCATCATCATCGTGACGACATCATTCTGTCTACGCCCACTGCAGGGCATAAGCCGCTCCTATAGATCTCCAATTATCCCGAACTGCGACCAAGTTATTCCCGCAAACTTCTTATCTCATCGCCCGAACCAACTTTCTCCCGTGCCCTGCCACGCTTGCCTTCTCTAGGGATCCACTTTGTTACCCTTAATGACCAATGGTTTTATTGTGTTCGCATCACATGCCCTGCCCAGGTCCATTTCTTCTTCTTAATTTCTATTAATATGTCCTTAATACTCGTTTGTTCCCTAACCCCCTCAATTGTCCCTTAAGGGTACACCTACGATTTTCCCTCCCATTGCTCGCTCATGAATTTAATACAAGTAAACTTGAGTAGATTTTCGAGTGATCCTTTGTCACGATCGGTGTAATTATCATAACATTGAATGTGTACTACTTGTAGGGAAGAAGAGTGGCGTGCCTTATGGGCACGCTATCATCACCATCTCACCGACGAAGAGGGGCTGGTGATCTCGGTGCCCAACGCCCGCCTGAGACGCTCGTGTTTCTGAGGCGGCAATAAACCGGATTAGATATTTGGACTAGTGCTAGCTACTTCCCTAATCGTGGAGTTACGTACTCGGACGGTGCCGGCTATTATGCCTGGCGACGCCAGCCTAACGCCACCTCCGGCATCGCCAACACTGATTTGTTCTCGCTCGGTGCATCAGCGAGACCCTCCCATTTTGAGCGGCTCCGAAGAATACAATGTGGAAGACTGGCTGTTATTATACGAGAGATTGAGGGCCCACAACCAATGGGAAAGCGGTCGGAAGTTCACCTGCGCGAACTTCTACCTCACAGGTGGCGCCAACGAGTAGTATGAAAACCACCAATCTGATCTTCCCACTTCGTCAGAGGTCAAGATGCGCATTACGCAGGTCTTTGTTCTCCCGTTGGTGCGGAAGCTGCTTGCAAAAAAGCCTCTACGCAGCAGTTCCCAGCAACGCAGCGAAAACTTCACCACTGACATCGGAGGCCTTGTGCACCTTTGCAAGTGTGCCGATCTTTCGATGACCGAGTCTCACAAGATGTCTCACATCACGAAAAGCATCGAAGACGATGCATTTCAAATGCTTTTCTCGAAAAGACCGCGGGCCATCGTCGAAGTCGCTGAGCTTTGTCAGAGCTATGAGGAACTCAGGAGGCAATGTCTCCTTACTTGACGTCCATCCATGCATGGCGCCTCCGGCTCAAGTTTAGCCGCATGTAACAAGCAATGAGCGTCCTTTAGGCGAAATCACAGAATTCATACAAGCTGTTCAAAGTCTCCCGCTATCTCTTCTGACTGCCATCCCAGGGCCAACACAGTCGTTGGGTCCTAGTTTCAGCCATATGCTTCAGGGACACGTATCAGAAGCAATCCAGTTGCATCATGCACAACCTCTAGCGCCTGCGCCGCTGAGCTACGCCTACGTTGCCGCGCGGCCACCTCAACCGTTTGTTGTACTATTACGCCCAATACACCCAGCATACGCCGCCAAATCAATGCCTAGCACAGGGTGCTGGTGTATACATTACAATCACTGCGCGGTGTGCTACTCCTGTGATACCCCTGGTCACGTGGCGCGACTTTGCCGCCGTCGCTTATGGCTTCAGGGTAATCACCAACCTGTTCGATCCTACGGCGCCTCATCTTGGTCTTTTCGCCACGAAATGGCTCGCATTTGCCGTCTACACGCAACGTAACTCCTGTGCCCGTGACCGTCGCTGGCCATTCTTACGGTGTCGCTTGCTGTCCTGCTTCTAGGGAAGAGGAAAACTAGCAACCGCAGTTCAATAGGCCGGAACTGCATTTGATTCGAACAGCCCAAGGCCTCGCTCACCCCCGACGAACGTAAATCATGCATCTGTGGAAGGAGTCGCTACACTTGCAATTGTTGACACAGGCACCACCGTTCCAGTGGTGGCAGAATGTCTTTGTCGCAAGCTTGGAAAAGTGTTAACGCCCTTTTCTGCATTGTCAATCCGGACAATGCAGATAATCCCCCTTTTAATCCCTGAAGGCCTTTCCCTCAGTGCAGGGTAGCAAACGGAACACACAGCTGGTTGACCTCCCTGCCTTTTTTTCTCCTCCTCGCGGACAGCAAGTTCACAGTGCATTGCCCTTGTTGCTGCATGCACCGCTCGCACAGTGATTCAAAGATATCTGTACACAGCCGAATTCCTCTTCCTTTCATCCTGCCCGTACATCATTTTGGGGTTTAACTTCCTTTCCGCTCATCAGGCCGTCATCGACTGTTCTCGCGCCGTAGCTTAATTTAGCGCCCTCCCGGTGACCGAGGTACCACGATTCCGCCGCACTCTGGTGATTACGCAAGCATGCACTGATTGCGTCACCGATACTACTGCCCTCTTTGTACCATCGCCCATTTTTGTTCGCCGCCGATGTTAACTTCCCTTCGCTATCCTAACGGTCAGTGGTGGCTGCACTCAGCTCCTCGTTTCCAACACTGAGCCCATACCCTTCACATTGCGTCGTGGCGAGTGCCTTCGACGTCCCTAGTGTGCTGAGCCTATGATTATATTCGACGCACTATACCACAGCACCTGTACAAGCATGACACGCTGGGTGACAACTCATCTCGCTCCCTGCCTGCGCCAGATGTCTTTTATCGATCAGTAGATGCCCTCCTCAGCCCTACCCAGCGCTCAGAGCTCCTGCTGCGAAACTCCCTGTCCACGTTCGACTGTCAACAGAAAATGCAACGTCGCACATCTCTTGTGCATCACGACATCGACACCAGCACCCACGCGTCACTGCGCCAGAGGCCTTATCCTGTGTCACCTGCGCCGTGTTGTTGATAACCAAGTAAGCGAAATCCTTGAGCACGGAGTGGTTCAACCTTCTAAAGGTGCCTGGGCGTTACATGTAGTCCTGGTAAAGAAAAATATACGGCTCCACCCGATTTTGCGTCGACTACCAACGCCTTAAGATCACTCGTAAAGACGTCTACCCCTTACCACGTATCTACGACGCTTTCAATTGTCTGCACGACGCCGAGTATTTTTCCTCGCTCGACTTACGCTCAGGCTACTGGCAAGTACCTATGGCTCCAGCCGATCGCCCGAAGACAGCTTTCATAACGCCAGGCGGCCTGTATCAATTGAACGCTATGGCGTTCAGGATTTCAAATTCCCCTGCTACTTTCAAACGAATGACTGACAATCCCCTTCGTGGGATAAAATGAAAAACATGCTTATATTACCTTGATGACGTCGTCATATTTGTGTAAGATATTTCCACTCACCTGTCCGGTCTTGAACAAGTTCTGCAGTGCATCAGCGACGCGGGCCTCCAGCTCATAGAGGGTTTCAATTAGGGCTTCTTGTGAATCATCTGGAATTGGACTCTTGAGCACAGAACACAGGGACACAACAAGGTACACAAGAAGACAAACGAAGCGCAAACTTACATCTTTTTGGCGCGAAATGTAACCTTATTTATAGCAAAGCTGAACACTTGTCGCGTATTGCAAGCAAGGCAAACAAGATCGTAAACCACACGTGTAGTGCCCCCCTGTCATGTAACTTCTTGAGGTGATAATGTGATAGATGACATGCCGATGCATTTGTCTTTAAAGCACGAGATCTTGTGAGCTTCAATGATTAGGCTTGTTGTGTGGTTTCTTTTCTTTGAAATTACAGCGCAACTTATAAACATTTCCCGCAGAGAATGGCCAGCCACTCCTTTGTTTTCTCTCAGAATCTGATCGTTGTTTTGGGACGTAAAACCGCAAAAATCAACCAATCAATGAATTTGTTAAGGAATATTATAGAATATCTTTGTCATACACGAATGTAAACAACCTTAAGCATATCTAAATCAGTTGCGCAATACAAAATCACGCACACTAGGATTTACAACGTTAAGGCGAGCGCGCAGGCGTGCTCAGTTCAACCATTCGGTGCGCATTCATAGCTGTGTAGCACAAAGAAAGGACACACAAAAAGAGGAGAGAAGACAAACCGGTGCTGACTTTAAACTGTATATTTATTAGTGAGTCACACGCGTTATTAAAACAGGAAAAAATTGTAAGAGAAACACAGAGTCGACGCGCACAAAACGGCACACGTCATCGTTAATAGCCAGATAAGTCGCATGCGTGGAATGTCACAGAACATATGCTAACGCGCATCTGCGGGCGCCGATGCACATGCGGAACGCTAATACGTAAGCCACATGATCGGCACTTGTGGCACGGAAGCCCTAAAGGGCAACTCCGGCGAGTTTTCAGTGTCCACTGATGTCAATAAAATTTTCGATATATATTCTCCTCGGCAATGTAATAATATATGCCAAGTTAGGCGGATGTAGGTCATTTAGTTTTCCTATAAATGAATTTTAAAAATTTTTAGCGGACTCTCGCACGGGCCACCCTGTGTTTTGGACGTAATCAGCTCCGCGCTGCCTATCCGAGCCAGAGGGCCTTCAAAATGAAAACGGCGATACTTCAGCCCTCAAATCGTCGCTGTCAAGATCGGGAAAAGCTGGCATAACTGAATATATCGTCGGATGGTCTCATCACTGGCATTTCTTTGGCGCCAGTTCCATATTTCTGGTGACGGGAACGTTCCGACGTCACCGCACACGCTGACCGAAGCATCTGCCCGTTTCGGTTTCGGTTTGAAGACGACTTTCAGTTGCTTATTTAAAAAAATGTTGGTGAGTTTCTGCGAAAAGTGAACCACCCTGGCTGTTACAGGACAATCAATACCATTGGAAAACACTGATATTATAGCATTGTGAAAAAAACACCGGAGTGCCCTTTAAGTAACGCTAACCAGGTGAAAGCCCAGAAGTGCAACTCGAGTCACGGTATGAGAAAATGTGGCGCTGATAGGACATTTGGCACCAAAGAATGGAAACACGCGTATAGAGTTAAATATCAGTTATGAATTACTATGCCCGATAATTATAAGCCTGATGGGTCATGACATCAACAACATGACGCCTGCTTCTCATTTGTGTCATGATTATCAATAAGGAAACCGGTTTCTTATCGAATGATAACATGTCTAGACGGCGAAAGCCGCTTTACGTTGTTCCGAATGCTCTGATGTAGGCTGCGGTAATTTAGCTTCGGGTTTCCAGTAATTTAATTTACCTCCAGGGCTTTAGACCTTTCGACCACCCAGGTTTCTTTAACTTGCGCAGACATCGCACAGGATCGCTTTCACGCCCTTTCCCCTATTCTCAAGGACGCTCAGCGGTGCTTCCCACATGGGCCGCAGAAGTTAGCGTCGTTTCCTTAACTGAACCATAAGCATCACCATCATCGCCACCATCATACACGGACCTCAACAGTTTGCCCTTATCGAAAGCCGCCGCACGCAAGGATTCGATCCCGCTACCTTCGGATCAGCGGCCTAGTGCAGCTAGAGCAGCGCGGCGGGACTAGCACAGTTTTGCAAAGGTTAATGTTTAATAACCTGCGGCCATACCGCTGCCATGGAATCCGTTGCGCCACTCAGGTGATTTTATTAACAGCAGACCTGTGGAAAGTCGAGGCAGTGGTGCGGGTAGGATGCTTTTGCAGTCACGCACCAGGAAAAACCCGCCCGCTTTTGCCCTTAACCCAATAATCTCTCCTGCTTTCTACCCTACGGCCAGTGTTGCATGCTCTAGGGACAACGCTGTATAATAGTCATTATGCGAAGAACATTGTGCGATTAAATGTCGAAGAGTTTCCGAGAATCACAATTTTAACCCAAAAATTGAGAATTTCCATACATCCTGGCGTGGACCTCCTGGTTATTCCTGTTAGGTAAAGCAAAGAGGTTCAAGTGTGCATACTCACAGTAGCCTTGAAATCCAGATTTTTTTAAATCGTAGGCAACGCCTGCTTCATCGTGACTGTGAGCTGTTTGATAAACACATAACGAAACGGCAATAACCCAGCTTCTAACTTCTGAAATAGCGAATAATTTTCCGATGCAATTTGTGGGCCAGCGCCGTGACTGCCGGGGGCGGGGCATGCTATGTTGGTGTGGCAGCCACAGAAGCACCTCGTTGCTCGTACCGTACCGTGCATTGCGCTGTGGAAGTGCTGATACGATGGCTGCCCGTAGGCGCTGTTATATTTGCGTAGCGTGCTACTCTTGACAACTCTGAGATGACTTCGTTGAGGCGGCGTTTCTCATATGATACCAGCTTGTTAGGTGGGGTATAATATAATGGCAGGGAAAAAAAAATAAAACAGGAAGAATATGCCACGTGACAGCCTCATGCAAAGTTGTCACTTAGCATAAATCAAAATCCTGCTCTGTGTTTTTGAAATAGCAAGGAGGGATCCTGCAGTGGCTTCATTCTGTCTGAGACATGGCTTTTTCTCAGAAGCAATTTATTTCTTCATTTTGTACAGGCGAATAATTCAAACAGTTCAGCATATGCTGTGACATCTTAGAGGTCGCATAGATTAAGCTTACTGGGCCAAGAATCCGGCATTGTATCTTGAAAGCTGCCCGAGTTGTCCTTCATACGTCCCTGAGTAAACGGCATTAAGCAAGAAAAATTGGCTGCCAAGAGTGTAAAAAAGAGTAAAGAGTAGTGCAAAAGTAGTGCAAAAATGTGACTTGACTGACTTTGTGGGCCTATGTGCGTCCGTGGGTGTCGGCGAAGGCAAAGTCGGGAGATGTGGGCGGCTTTTCCAAGGAAAGCAGAAGAACGTGCTCATTATTTTTCCTCCAGGGTTGACTAGAACCGCAAAGCTCAGTTCGCCTAGGTTTAGACAGGCCACTTGTGCATGAACGGCTAATGAAATATGCTGTGCCTGCAACTATGCTCGTCAATTAGACCTTAGTTCCTTTAGATGTCGTTCAAGTTCGTCCACCCGACGTTATCTTCAGGTACGAGTTTCAAGGGCTCGTTAGGCTTGCTTTCCTTTTGTAGACCTTTTAGACGAAGATCAGCGAACTCTCTGCCTTGCAAGCAGTCCCTCCGAACTTTATGTCATGGAGTGATCACGTGTCATGCTCAACTTCATGTGTGTGCTTTTAATCCATTGTTACTCAGCCTGTGCCACCTGCTCTTCATACATTGTGCAGGAGCATGCCCTTGTCTTGAACGAACCTTTGCTAGTGTTTTCACCAGGTTGAGGGAAAGTATTCAGAATGTGATGTGCACCACCAGGTTTCAGTTGAAGAACTGCAGGTGACGTAACGAAGGAATAAAAAACTTCTTTCTGAACGGAACAGAAATGGCATAATCTGACCGATGGGAGGCGATGGGGGCGATGGGGGCGATGGGAGCGATGGGAGGCGTCTCTGCTCAACCACAACCTCTCCGATGAACTCTGGGCCGTCCGGCACGCCGAGGAAGCCGCCCCCGTCCAAGGACTCGAGGATGTCGCTTAGGCTGGGATGCTTGTAGCCCTACCCCAACAAAATCGCCGGATCGATAGGCTTATCAAAGTTTTTTTTTCTCTCTCTCCTGATACCAAATTCGACGAAATTGACAGACTGGCATGATGTACCACGCTTGTTTCAAAGGGGTATTGTGAATCGGCTGTGAAGGTACAATGCCTCAAGATTGGAAAAAGAGGAGAGTTAATCTCTTAATTAAAGACGAGAATGCCACGGTTAACCTTGCGTTTGGCACTTTTTGGATATGCCTGGCTCTTGTTGCACTGCGTACCTTGCACGACCGGCCACCATCGTAATCATCGTGTTCATCGTCATCATTATCATCACAGCCAATCAGAAGCCCCTTATGCTAACGTCATCGTCGTTGTCATCATCATCATCATCATAATCATCATCATCTTCATCTTCTTCTTCATCATCGTCATGATATCTACACCTAGAGCAGGGCAAAGGCCTTTCCCGTCGACCTCCAATTATCCTGCTCCTGTACTAACTGTGACCAATTTGTTCCCGCAAACTTCTTGATCTCCTCTGCCCACCTAACTTTCTGCCGCGCACTGGCACGCTTGCCTTGTCTAGGGGTCCACTCTATTACCCTCAACGGCCAACGGTTGTCTTGTCTTCGCCTTACCTGCCCATCCCGGGACCATTTCTTCTTAATTTCTACGAATATTACCGACGATGGCTCGTCACTAGAGCCCGGGATGCTATTGAGACCACAGGGTTCCTGGAACAAAGGATCCTCCCACCTAGAGTGGCCCTCAGCTTTCAGGCTCAGAACACTGTCTCGCACATAACCGCTTATTTCGTTCATTCATTCCACTAATAGGCTTTTAGCGCATGATAAACATGATGGCTGAATCTGTTTATCAGCGCGAATCTGTTTGTAGCCAATGTAAGCTAACGGTCCAGATATCTTGTAATCTTTTCCATGTTTTGTCAATAAAAATCAGATTTATTGATAAAGAACATAATTCTGTTACGAGGAAACTCAAGTAACTTCCGAGTTTTATTAAATTGATGCTAATTTCAATGAATACTCTATTAAACGGACCGACCATTTGAAATTGCGGTTAAAACAAACGCGGCGTTGCCTGACGGTGAAGCATTGGTACTGCTTTCTGGATTCTATGAATAGGTGCACGTCGCCTGCTGCTGTTCACACGACCATACATCGGTCTTACAATTGCAGTCAATACATGAAAACGCATCCCAGTCGCTTTCTATGCAGAAAAAGAAGTCGACGCTGATAAGCATCGCTGCCCTCACGGCAGCCAGTCTGCTTTTAATCGCGGCGCATGCGGGCAGCGTCTCCCAGGCTCTGCGTGCGCGCACTCCGTCGGGGCAGAACCCGGTGCAAACGCACACGACAGCTGTCAGGCACTGTTTGCAACATGTATTGCGTTACGACTCCATAATCGAGAAATTCTGATAAAAGAATAATTTACGGCGATTTCCCCGCTGTCCCTGCATGACTGGACAATCTGTCCAGTAAGCTTCCCGTTCAATAAAGAAACCAGGTAACTTAGGTACTTTAAAATTTGGTTGTTGGTCCCTTTAAAAGATCATGCGAACGGCGCCTGATGGCGTTTTGTGCTCCAGCATTAAAAGCGCAGCTTAAGCGTCCTTCAATATTTTTTAGTGGATTCTAACCTTTTTTTGTTCCTAGAAGCGAAAGAGAAGAAAGAAGTGCGTTCTAACAGATTTCACGATGATGGTGGTTTCAATAAACGACGCCAACACCACTGGCGACACGGGTCAGCCAATGATAGTATCGCTTGAAGAGATGTAGGATCTCTTTACTCGCGTGCTAGCAGTTAATCTATATTGAAGAAGGTGGGTGAGGTGTCTAAGACGTACAGCCGGGCGTGCGAAGATTGGAACCTTGGAATCGTGTACTTCGTGGCTTCCATGCAAGGCTAAATTGAAAATCGGCGCTTTGATGAGGCGCTTTGTTTAAACACATTTTGAATATTCACATGAACATTTATACAAAGACATGAAAGACAGACTAATGCTGCCATCGCCAACCTTGATATCATACGCCTGGAAGATATCGCAGAGTAATGGTTCTCGGCTTCCTGCTATTACCTGCATATCCTAAGACAGCTGCACGCAGCCGCAGGAATGCCATTGAGTAAGTGGATGTCGATAGTAGCTACGCATCATACATCGCTTACGATAAGCGCGGTGCTGTGATTCCTTTCTCTATTTTAACCGACGTTGTAGCAAATGTGTTCATTCATACAATTTGAGGCTCACGGTAAAGATGTTTGCAACCGCTTAACAGCTGGTTGTGCAGTGCCCAAGTAACGACCTGGCGGCCGCTACACAATGAAACTTCCGCGAACCCGCTAGCGTTCGTCAAGCTCTACCCAGAGGGCAATGTCTCTGGTCTAGAACTTGTTGCAGTAAAACACAGGCCCAGGAAATGTGACACAATGCCTAACAACATGAATCCCGATTATCTCTCGGTGAGGTGGGACGATGCCTTGCGCATGTGCAGCATCATCGGCCAAATTGTGCCGTCCAGCAGGCCCGCGAAACGAAGACATGTCAAGACCTGGACATCCCGACGTAAGAGACCTAAGCCAGGGTTGTGAATCTGCAGGGCACTGGAAAATTAGTGAAGCTTCAACTAATGCCACAAGACCAGCGAAGCAGCGAAGCTAATGGGCACTTGGCTGGTGCGGGTTTGTCTCCGGGACACCCGCGTTTCGACGTTGTCCAAGGCTTCGGGAAATGTCTCGTAAAGCACTGCCAGACCTAGTGAACGCTCTCAACGTTTCGCACCGAGGTCGCCGTGAGGACGTGGGCGTCGAAACACAGATGGTGTCAGACGCGGAACGCGCGGCCTCGACTTGACGCCGTCCCACCCCTTTGATGATGATGATTGCAGTTCGTTAAGGAAAGGACGTTACTTTCTGAAGCGCCCCTTACGGAAATATCATATATGGGCCAGATATGTTTTATATACGGCCAGATATGGACATATAAGCGCTCATATCAGGCTATATACTGCCACATAAGGGTCAATATAAGGTCATATACAGCCAGATATGAACGTATATGGCGTTTTATATGTCATATAAGGCATCTATATACTGCCATATATGGCTTTACATTGCGCCTTATATGACATATACGGTAGCAGCATACTTCCATATACGGCGTCCGTGGCCCGTATATGGCTTTACATACTCGATATAGAGAGTATGCATCAAAAGTCACGTAATGCAAGTTAACAGTCATATACATAGGTGTATTATATTATTTATGTTTCGACATCCAATTAGGGGCCGTTCCTCACAATTAATATATATATATATATATATATATATATATATATATATATATATATATATATATTTATATATATATATAAAAGGAGATTCGCGCGATTAACAAAAACAATATAAGTTTACTGACGTTGCGGCCGGTGGACCGGCCTTCATCAGAGGCCGGTCCACCTGACTCTAATGAAGGCCGGTCCACCGGCCGCAACGTCAGTAAACTTGTATTGTTTTTGTTAATCGTGTGAATCTCTTTTTTTTAACATGTATTCGGGCTCAGGGAAATCTCCTTTCCGAACTATATATATATATATATATATATATATATATATATATATATATATATATATATATATATAATACCCAGTAATGTTATTTATATGCACACAAATAATCGATGGAACCACATATCTCGTCCCATCCGGCAATTAGTAATTACAAAAGAAATGAATGCAAAAAGTAAACACTAAGGGTAAATGGTAAAAGAGAGTAAGGGAGGGTTGGTGGTGAGCTCTGCTTTCTCACGACATCGTAATTTCAATTAATACGCGATTTACCTACAGCGCGAGCTAATTATCTGCATGAAAACGATGTATCAAGCTGAACTATTGTTGTTTCGTCGATGTTGCAGTTGCAAAAGCCAAAAGCAATTGTATATACGTGCGCATTATAGTGATGCATTGATGCAAAACTTGTGCCAGGTTCACCGCAATAAGCGCCTAGATTGCATGTTCACGGTAAGTTATGGCTAAGCGAATGATTCCTGGAATGTGTCAGCAACGTTCTTTACTTTTATTTTTATTTTCTTTACCTCGTCTTGCCCGAGTGCGGCGCGAAAGAGGGCTATCACTTCTACTCTTTCTACAGCTGACCCACCATTGCTCAAAAGAATGCAAAAGACGAGCCAAAAAATAAATGACAAAAAAGAGCCCCTCTCTGTCCAACGCCCCACCCCCCGTTCTTTTCTTCCGCAAAGAACCTGTTTTTTTTTCTCGGCACAGTGCAGGGGACCTGTGGAGACGGCCCCTCGCTTTTTCCACGTGCACGTGGAACAGATTTCATGCATCAGGTGAAGCGCTGGCAAAGCTAGCTCTCGTGTTTACGCTGTGTACTTTCGCGTCCAAAAAGTAGTCCATTGCTTGTGGTAAGCAAGAAAATACAAATGTCTCACTGGCAGCCTTAAATCATAACACATTTCTCATCATTTTGACAAAACGCGCTCGTATTTTCGGGGAAACAATCGAAATATGCGAGTTTCTGCTTTACGTTTGCCGTTTCCTCTCGGAAAGATACACCTCTCTCTTTCTTTTTCTTACGGACTACATTTGCGTAGCCGTCACAACTGGAGCCATTTTCTCCACGAAGGTTTTGTTCTGTGCGGGCTGCCTGGCTGTACTTCCGAAAAAGGTGGTGCTGTGGTACTGAGTGGCATGTTTCGATCGCGTCGCAAATAAGTGGACAACCTTCGATGTTCTAAAATGACCTGCGTCGGGATTGACGGAAGAGCACATTCCTAACGAAGTGGGGCCACAAGTGCAAGTTTGGTGGCAGTACAAAGGCTTCTTTCATGCCAGGCTGATTGCTACAAGGTAAGCTTTGATGCTTGTTACTAAAATTTTAATACGGTGTGTCAGTTCAGAAGCACGTGAATTGGACAATTTTATAGCTGCTAAGCGCTTTGTTTTCGCCATCGGATATCGGATAAACGGCTAATGTCGAAAAGCTAGCGTGTTTCTTTTCTATATTTTAAGTTGCGCCTTAGCCATTGCTTCAGCTTCCGACCCTTTAGCGGCGTTGTAAAAAGATGCCAAATGCAGTATTTTCTTCTTGTGGCGAGATCGAAGGTCACACGCTATCATTTTCTGATATTTCCTTACGAATGCCTTAGAAAAGTTGCTGTTGAAATTCTGTTCGTTTTACGGGTGCCCTTCCCCCGCCTTTTCACTAGTGAAATTCTCGTTATTGTAGCTTATTCGCGGAATCTGGCACCAGTGCGGCTGTTGAGACAGCTGCTGGTGGGATTGCCACGAAGCCGTGTGGCTGGAAGTGCATGCTGCTTCAGAAGCAACTGAAAGTGTCATTAGTAGGACAGACTGCTGGGCTAGTTGGTTATGCATCGCGGAATGATCAACTTAGCGCGAAAACACACGGACACGAGAAGAAACGAAACAGACAGGACGGGCGCTACTACCAACTGTTTATTGTGAAAACACCCACCGACGTATATATGCGTCTTAACGCATCCGCAAACAAACACTTCAAGGAAGGAACGAGGGACCAAAGGTTTAACAAGGATAAATCAGGCAACAGTCTGCATGAGACGATATTCTGATGAATGCAAACTTATCGAAGCGGCGCATTTAGTTGCGCACATTTAGTTGCGCATATAACTGCATGCGATTGTGAGCCTAGATTCAAGGAGACAAGAATCCTAGGCAAAAGCAGGAGCTGCACAGCTCGGCTGGCGTTAGAAGCCTTTCATATTAAGAAAAATGAGCAGATCTGTATCAGCGCCGCTTCGGTAAGTTTGCATTCATCAGAATATCGTCTCATGCAGACTGTTGCCTGATTTATCCTTGTTAAACCTTTGGTTCCTCGTTCCTTCCTTGAAGTGTTTGTTTGCGCATGCGTTAAGACGCATATATACGTCGGTGGGTGTTTTCACAATAAACAGTTGGTAGTAGCGCCCGTCCTGTCTGTTTCGTTTCTTCTCGTGTCCGTGTGTTTTCGCGCTAAGTTGATCATTCCGTGAAAGTGTCATATTGAGCATAAAAATGGTGTGGCCGCATTTTAGATATTATCTGCATTTATTTTATTTATTTACCAAACAGAGCCCTCCACACGCTATTTCGGAGAGGTTACAATACACTCAGTCGTCCCTATACATCAAAGGTCAGTTGCTTTATTGCAATAATGTATAAGCATGTTTGCTGGTTCAGCTATCCATGACAGTGCTTTGTGTGCATATATTTGATGCCATTTCGGAGAACCGGCCTCACCTGATTAACAAGCTAATCATGTCGTTGAGAAAAGCAGTGTTTTTTTTCCTACGTGACAGCTGTAGCTTAATTGCTATGATTTGTTTTGGCAAAACAGGGACAAGCATCTCCCTTCCATTCGCCTCAAAGTGCAAGGAAGTAAACTGAAATAATATTTGAGCAACTGCTTGTAAGGTGCTTTGCATATCGACCAGCACATTGCGTAGTCATGCACGGTCATGCAGGATGGTTTAACGATACGGGCGTGTTCCGATGTGTTATGATTGTTGCTCTTGGCGCCTAAGTGAATGCATGCATGTATACATATAAAATATTTTGTCATTGCGGCATCAGCTGCACATATTTTGGAGCTATTTATCGGCCCTGATAATGTAAGCATTACTTTCATGCTCCAATTGTGTTTTGCCATTTACAGCTCGCACAAAAGACTTCCCTACGAGGTGCCAGTTCGAGTGCAGTGGAAAACTCAATTTTAATATTATCCCTGGGCGCAAAGCTCAGCGACTTGAGAAGCAAAAAAGACAAAAGAAAACTCCGAAGAATGAAAAAAGAAATAGTTGGAAAATAAAATACACACGTGAAAAGTCCATTTTGCATTTGTGTTCTGTTTTTGTTTATATATGTATTCAGCTCTCACACATGGCCTACAATGTCAAGCAGATATGGCCATATAAGGCGCCATATATGGATATATAAAAAATTGGGCAGATATGGCCTTATACGGCGCCATATATGGACATATTAAAAATTGGGCAGATATGGCCATATACGGGCGCGTATACGGATATATTCAAAATTGGGCAGATATGGCCATATAAGGCGCCATATATGGATATAATAAAAATTGGGCAGATATGGCCATATACGGGCGCGTATACGGATATATTAAAAATTGGGCAGATATGGCCATATAAGGGCCGTGTATGCCATATATGGCCATATCTGCCCAATTTTTAATATAACCGTATATGGATTTTTTCATATCAGTCCATATATGGAATTTTCGTAAGGGGCATGTTGGGAGCACGGCTAAGCGACCGTGGGGGTAAGGGAAAATGGCTCAAAGGGATAGAATGGAGAGAAAAGCAGTAGTGGAAGGCTCCAGAAATTTTGACCACCCTGGGTTCTTTAACGTGCACTGAGAACGCACAGTACAAGGCAGACAGACAGACAGACAAATAGGATGAATTTGATGTATCCTGATGTCACCCACATCGGGACTGGGAGTCCAAGACCCCGTGCCATGTCGCAGGCCCCCTGGATCGCTCGGAAGCTGCTCTTAAGGTCGGAGCTCGCATGACAGTTGTGCAAGTCGGTCTCGTCAATGCGATGGATCCTGGAGGAGATTTGTAAGTGAGGGCAGCTCCACATGATGTGATTAAAGCTGGCTAATTCGCCACTGAGAGAGCACTGAGGAGAAATATTCATGAAGCTGGCCATAATGGTTGCGCAGACGGAAAACTGTTTGAATCAGTAGCAGGGCTGTCTCCTGGCCTCTGGAAAGTTCCTTGTGCGGAATAGGGAGGGTTCTCCTGCCCAGTTTGTAGTGGTCTGTGATCTCGTTAAAAGTGACCAGCGGGTCTTCGCTAGCGACATCTCCATCCCCTGTCCCACACCAGTCGGCGTGCAGGAGGCCCGGTCGCGAAGGACCCGACGCGCCGGGGCGGCATGCGAGTTCTCGCGCCCGGGTGCGGACGATATCTTTGGAATTGGGGATGCCGTTGCTGGCCCCGCCGAGATGGGCGGGAAACCACACCAACTCGCGACAGTACACTTTGCATGGAGTAAGAATCTTGGCAGCTTTGTCCCAATTTCATTGGAGTCGAAAGCCTTTACCGCACACATGGAGTCCGTGAATATGGTGAACTGATCTTCCATTGTCATTGCGAGCGAAATGAATACTTGCTCAGCGAGGCTAGTGGACATTGAACTGTGGCAACAATGAGTAGAGGACCTTACGCGTTAATTGATGTTACCGTACATTTGTCGGTATTCATTCTCGCAGCGTCGACAGAGACTGCGTCAGGCACAGTACGAGAGCCTCTTGCATATTTTTCCTCCATCGAAAATGCAACCGTCGTAGCTTGGACCGAAACCGTGTTTTAAAGACGAGAGCCTTTCTTGAAATACTTGAACGCAGAAATTTTGGCCCGTCTATCTGGTTGTCTGTCTGTCACACGATTCAGCCACCCGGCCAAAATTTAAGCACTTGCCTAATGCCCAGCCATCTTGAACTGGTAGCCGCGTTCATACTTGTGAACATTGTCGATCAAAAAGCAAATATTACGCATATCTGAGGCGCAACGTCAATACGTAAGTATTAGGTGGTGTGTTCCTTTACTAGAAAATACATAGATACGTAATTCTAAAGACCCTAGTGCTTGTTAGACTGCGCTAAAAATGCGAAGCTATGCACGAAAAAGGCCTCTGCCGACGATTTGGCGCTGCCACCTGGCAGCTACCCAGGGATTCTGCACGAGCTCATGTTTCCCGATGGAACAGCCAGATGGCGTCCATATCTCACGCAGCGTAGTACGGCCGGCAGAAGACTATCGTCTTTCGATGACATTTGCAGCGAAGCACGCCGATACGCGGCCAATTTTTTTTTTGGGTGGCAGCCGAGTACCATAACCCATACATCAGCGCGACGGAATCCCACCCCTTTTGCGTACTACACTACGAGTTTATGCCTATATTCGCGCCATGAGAGGGCGCATGCTCCCTTGTTGCGAGGCTATGCAGAAACGCATAGCTTTGCGAGACGCTATGCGCCTGAGAAGTGAACGCACACTGTCTTCTCCTTTTTTTCTGCTTGATCATATGCGCTCATGCGCTGCAGTTTTGCAAGTGTAGTGGTGGGCTGTGGTCACGTGCGCAAGAGAAGAAAGAGCGCGTGCGACCAACATAGATTCGGCATTGCATAAGAAAAGCCTTGGGGACGTGAGCTAATGACAATAATAATTTTAGATACAGTCGCACAGATTATGAGAGCCTGAAATGCTTCGTATTTAATAAAGCTAACGTTAAGGCATCGGAATGTGGTACTGTTGGAGCGAGGGGAATATTTGTCTTCCCACAAATGTCGAAATCTATCGGTATGTCCATAACCTTTACGGTATCACGCAGCCCAAATCCCGCGTTTCATGCCACATTTCATTTTGCTGCACATACTGAATAATATATAGCCCTGGATAGTTGGCTGCAGTCACGACAGCATTATGGCGGAAGCAATTGCGAAGCTCTTACTTGTTCAACGTGCACGTGATAACCCATGTGATGTGAAATTAGAGATGCGGACAGCGAAGCTGTCGAGGCACAAATTTATTTCTTCTTCCAGATAATTGGCATAGTTACTGTGAGCTTCGATGACATTTAGGCTCAGGGAGAGAACAAGACGAAACCGGCCGGGAGCACCGTTAGACTATATAAAGAAAAAAACTGACGCAGTTTGCGCATCGTAGTTCTTGGTTACAACTCCGCAATGAGAACAGAAGTTGCAGTCGTGTTCTACTACTGTTTCTCATTGTGGAGTGCCGGCGTGTCGAGTCAGCGGGGTAAGTTTCTGAAAATCTTATGAAATAGGGGACCCTCGCCTAACGGGAAAACATGGCTTGCCTCCATGTATGGGCACTTTCTGGTTTCTCTTTCTTTCTTCCTTCCTTGATTTTCTTATTTATTTATGTATTTTTATATAGGCTATATTTAGTTTATTTCCTCCTTTATTTATTTATTTCTTTATTTTTTTTTGGGGGGGGGGGGGTCGCGGGATTGAATTCCAGCGGCGGCGGCTGCTGCATTGCGATGGAGGCCAAATGTTGAGGCCCATGTACTGTGCGATGCCAGAGCACGTTAGGGAACCCCAGGTGGTCAAAAAATTCCGTAGTCCCGGCGTCCCTCGTGATCATAGCTGGTTTTGGACGTAAAACCCCATAAATTATTCTCGGTTTACTTTTTGCTTTCTTACTTTCTTTATGCATGAACATAGGTTTATCTGTCTGCGTTTATTTCGCTCCGTCGTTCATTCCTTCTTTGAAGCTTCTTTACGAAATAAATAAACGTTATCTTCTTTTCTGGCGTTCCAAAAAAGAAACATTGACAAATAACCTAGAAATAAAAAAAAATATCCTACTCATGCCACTGTGCCTTGGAATACGGAGGCATTTGCAACCACTTTCCTTTGCAAGCTTCAGGAGCATCTTGTGTCGAACACTTACTTATTGGAATTATTTAACTAATAAATGAATGTACGACCACTAGCGGAAAGTAAGCTTCAGTGAACTGTATCGTGTAGCAATACCCCGTCTAGTAAGTGCGTTCTCCTAATCGCAATGTTCCAGATAATTACAAGCATTATTTTTCGCGTGTGTGCTGAGGCGCACTTGTTGAGCGTTCCACATTTCCAATGTCCAAATTAACCGCAGGCGATATTTAAGGGGGGCGGCGTGGCGCAGAGCTATGTCGTCAAGAGCTGACACGTTTTCTTTCATTAAAAAAAAGAAACGTTATGTGCGTCGCCTGCACACGCTCAACATGGGGCGAAACATAAATGTCATTTTATTATTCTTGAAATAGAACACATTTCTTTCGTATGCAGGGGTGCTGCTTCGTAAGATGTCCGTGGCAGCTCAAAACAACAACATTGGACGCATATCTGCTTGCTTAACTGCTAATGACGTAGACTTAATACTATAGTCGTCTGCCGCCCCTGATACGTAACACCATATCTCCCCCCCCCCTCCTATACTCACGCTGTCACGCTCCCGTTTGGATACAACGGAAGTTTTGCTGAATTTCGTTCAAATTTCCCGCGTTAGCCCTGCTGTCCCGCCATCTATTGGGACCTTTTATTACTGTTGGCTTAATGGGTAGCATCTTTTCGACACCATGTCTAACGCAGTGATCTTTCATTTAATAATGTAAAATCAGTACAATGTGTATTCTTAAATAAATGAAAAATGTGGATCACGGTTATGTGCAAATATTTGACTTCGAATAGGCCTGATGTTTCGTTTGCGTTGTATATTGTTCATCATGTCTGCTCTTCATCGTGCTCTTCATCATGTCTAATCAATGCAGAAAAATTGGAGGATGGCCATACTTCGGTATTGAGACTGGAACGCAGTATCGTGCTGCATTGGTAGATTGAGCTTATTCCAAAGCGATAGAGAACGAACGGTCTGTTCTCTTTCCCTTTCCTCTTCCTCTCCTCCTTCTGATAGCGAACACAAAATAAAGGGAATTGGAGAAGACAGTATTCTTGGGCCATCATCTCTGGTCTGTGGCTAGGCAAATATTGCGGCTCCTCAAAGTGTACTTTGCCAGTAGAGTGCTCGGCAACGCAGAGAACGCACATCTTCCGGAGACCCTCTCAATAAATGTTCCAAAAAATGAAAATTTCGGCGTTTTTTAGGGCGCTTGCTTCACACGATGAAGGTTTACGTTTGATTCTTAACCCGACTAATATTTCTTTTCAGGACAATTCATTAATTTAATTGCAGCGGCTACCCTGCGAGATTCGGCACCAATCTGCACATGTTCAGCCACTTTTCCTTCTTTGCATTGATTGCCGCCACAATTTTCCCGTCACGGTCAACGACACCTTTCTTTGATTAGAGCTAATTTACAATCTCAAGCTAGAAACTGCATCATTTATTAACTTGGCATCTGCTTTAATGCCGAGGATGGTAATTAAATATGCTGAAGTATAAAGCTATTATAAATGCCAATTATACAGCCAATTATACACATTTTTAATGCACCATATACATACATAGTTTACATATTTCGAAAATGCCATGACAGATAGGCTCCTGCTGTTTTCGCACACAGACTCTGCGTTGAAGTGCAAACGCTTCGTCTCTCGTAAACCTGCAATATGTACAGTAATTAACAAACACTTGTTAATAACTTTTTGGCTCTCAACTTGGGTGCAGTTGCTTACACTGCAGAGGTGTAAGTCGTAACAGTTTATTGAATACGAAATATCTAGGAAAGGAAACCGCAGCTAGTTTGAAATACATCAATGATGGAATATGAACGGCGATATGAAATCATATTTCTCCACACGCGCAGGAAGATAGGTGGCTTTGTTTAATCCCCGTGGAACTTCCTGCGACGAATACATGAGTAGATTTTAATGAAATGACGTCTACAAGCGTGGACTGCTGGGCTCGTTGGCGTATTCTGAATGTCAGTGCTAGAGTGCACTAAAAAAAGGGCAAAGAAAAACGCCCCGAATATGGTCTAGTTCAGGGCGCTCAGAGTGTATTTCCTTGTCATTTCTTATTGCGATAGCAATTATATGGAAGTTCTCGACGGATTTTTGCCGTTGCCACCACAGTCATGTCCCGTATAAAGTCCAAATTAACAACGACCCCCCGCGCCTCGTACTTTCCACCCGTGGGTAAAAGCACGCGGGGGGGGGGGGGGGGAGGGACGAACACGGATGAAGCAGAGATCAAACAATCCCGGCAATCTTTGTCGCGGCGATAATTGCGCAAGCCCGATCGGGACGCCCACCATCGAAGCGCCGAGAAAACGCCCCGCCAGTTTTTAACTAGCATGAAAAGACGCTAAAGAAGAGGGGGGGGGGGGCGACTTCGCGCTGTCGCCATCGCTGGGGCGCGCGCTATCTCGGCAGCCAGCAGCGGGCGGCTCGTCAACTCTTCTACGTGCAATCAGCGCGAAGAAACTGCGAAAAGTGTCCGTGGAGCAACCATGTTCTCTTAAACCAGCGTTTTGTAGAGTTACGTGAGATTGCATCCAAATGAGTTAGCTGCGAGCCCACTTCGTATGACATTGCAACTTCTTGCTGTCACGTCCACTGCTTCGTCCTTCTGGCGAAACTGTGACTGTTTTGTTGCACTCTAATACTGTCTTTCACTGAAGCTGCGTTGTGACAGGGTCTTGTCGGAGAAAAGGCATATCATATTGCTAGCATGTCGCCTCACCTTTTCGAGTTCGTCACGATGGTCGAATGATTATGGTGCTCGATTGCGAATTCGAAGCATCGGGATTCGAATGCGGCCGCGGCGGTCGCATTTTCGAAGTGTCTTTGATTTGATTCCCGGTGTTTTACGTCCCAAAACCACTATATGACTATGAGAGACACCTTAGTGGAGAGCTCCGGAAATTTCGATCAGCTGAACTTCTTTAGCGTGCATTAATATCGCAACGTACGCGGGCCTCAACACTTCGCCCTCGTCGAAATACAGCCTCCGCGGCCGGGATTCGATCCCCCAACCCTTGGCTCGGCAGCCGAGTAGCATAGCCACTAGGCCACCATTGAGAGCGCATTTTCGAAGGAGGCGGATATTGCAGAGCCGCGTGTACTGCGCGAAATGAGTGAGCGTTGGGACTGCAAAATGCGAGGGCCCAATGGGAGCGAAGATAAAGCTCACGGTTTTATCTCCAGGCTAGTCGTTTATGCCACACTAAATGAAGACTACCAAGCGAATCAGCTCCTAACACAAATGATTCTGGGGCATGGGGGTGGCGCGAAGTCCGGACAAGTACCTTTGTTTAGAAAATTGATTCTGAATGTTTGCGTAGCCGTGCTTTTCCGAGTTGCCAGCGCTGAAAATCAAAAGCACCTCAAGCACGAAGATCTACATAACTTTTATTCGTATCGCACAATCGTCAGTGTAGCTTTTACTTGAGTGTGTGCCTGAGAAGCGCGGCTCATTTCGCTCTAATGAGGCGCATATCAGAACGTTTGGTTTGCTAACCTCCCTTCATTCCTTGGACCAGCGGATCAATTGTCCCAGCCTACAGACAAACACCCGTGGACGGCGCTTACGTTCAACTAAGCTCTTATTTCTCAATAAGATAAAACTAACACCAATGAGCATATACAAAAAAATGGAATCAACAGAACAGATAGAGAGAAAGGGAAAGAAAAGACAGGGAGGTTAACCAGAGGAGATCTACGGTTGGCTACCCTGTGTTGGGGAAGGAGAATAAAAGAGGAAAAGGAGAGAAGAGAGTTGAGGGACATATCACCATCACTGTCACTGTCAAGCTGTAAACAATATTTATAGTGCGTGCGGCTGAAGCGACCCGTCTAGGCATTCACGCGGAAAAGTAATTTCTGGGATTCTGTGCCCCAGAACTAGATATGATTCTGAGAGAAGCCGTAGTGGAGGACACCGCAAATTTCGAGCACGTGGGGTTCCTTAACGTGCACTTACATCGCACAGTGTGCGGGCGTCCTCTAGCGGTTAGCCTCCATCGAAGTACAGGTGCGGAGGTCGGTATTGGGTCCCGCGAAATTCGGATCAGCAGACAAGTGCCATGGGGACTAGACCACCGGGCTGGTACTGTAAACAGGAATTAATGAAGAGCTCAGTGTTGGGATTTGCCGAGTTATTCGTGCCATGTAAATGTGTCTCCGAGAGTACACTTCGTTTCGTTTCGAGTCCTCACTTCGCATTACCGTGCAATGAACACTGCCTCCCAATTAAGAACCATGCAGCGTCCTCTACATGGTTACTTTTATGGTCGCTCTTTAGTACATGCCGCTCTAAATTTCGGTCAAACTGATTAAAAAAGAAATAAAAAGAACTATCCCTTGACGTAGAAACAATAACAAATAAACACTGATGATTTGTGGGGTTTAACGTCCCAAAACCAGTTCTGATTATGAGAGACGCCGTAGTGGAGGTCTCCGGAAATTTTGACCACCTGGGGTTCTTTAACGTGCACTGACATCGCACAGCACACGGGCCTCAACATTTCGCCTCCATCGAAATGCAGCCGCCGCGGCCGGGATTCGATCCCGCGACCCTCGGATCTGCAGCCGAGTACCGTAGCCACTAGACCACCGTGGCGGGGCACAAATAAACACTGACGGCAATTATGTAAATGTGGGTATGTTTAGGAAGTGCTATTGTTTAAGTGTAGAACCGAAGGACAGATAATGCGGCACACTGGAAACATCGCCAACCTGGGGAACGAGCCACACGTTACAGCAGGCATGCTTTTTCCACATCGCTTACAAGGAAAATCGACCGCCATGGTCAGGATTCAATCGCAACCCTTCAGGTGAGCAGATGAGCGGCGTAATCACTGTGCAAGCGCGGCTGCAAAAGAACGCGCGTATGTGGTTCGATCGCAACGCATTCAAAAGCGGTGTTTCCTTTTATCCCAGCACTTACGGGACCTAGAAGACCACTGGTTGGCAAAGGCGTCACCGTACGTGCACGGCTTCTTCATGACTCGTCACTTGACGCCGAAGGAAACGCGACTACACAAGATCTCGCAAAAAGGACAAATGTATTGCAAGACATAAAGGACATTTTCGAGAAGGTACGGCTTAAACTTCTGTTGTTCAGCTCCGGGAAGAGGATAGCCGTAGATAGTAAAGCATGTGCATGGGCTGGCTATGCGGATGTTCTCTAGTTTTGATTTGCCACGCCTTTACATAAGTACATCACCTGCCGAAAAACCCTACCTTACGAAAAACCATAATATGTCTTGCGTGGCCAGGTGGGTTGTTTTACGACGCGCACTGCTCTAGGAACGCAAGGAAGGCAGTCGATAAAGCCATTCATTGGCATTTCGTCGCAGTGGGCTTTGTTTTCACAAAGCGATCCGCTGGCAACCCGTTTGGTTTCGCTTGCAAAGTGTGAAGGCTGACTGCTGCGGGCCAAGACGCGGCAATTGCCCACATTATAAATGTGCAGTTACTTTCCCTAAGTGTGTAAGAAGTGCACCACTACAATTTTAGAAACCGCATGGCTCAAGGCGCTTTGCGAAGTTGTGACGAATGCGAAGTTTCGCCCAGCGCTTGGTATAGCATCACGTGTTTTAAACACGTTATGCTCTAACAAACACGTGATGCTATAACAAGCATAGCGCTGTTTTCAATTGCGCTGTAAGATAATTGTGTCCCAATTCACTTCTTGGACATCGTCCAAAAGCGCGCGCCTGCTTGTTTACGCCGGCTTGGCGTATGCTCTAAACGTCGAATTGAGTAGACATCACAAGTGACGTGCTGAAATACAGGATCTACGAACAGGGTTGTTATGTGGAATGAATGTTAGCCGTAAAAGCGACACCACGCTTATAGATTCTGTCATGTGCGACAAATAAACAACAACAACAAATGAACACGGGAAATAGCAGCGAGACTGCGTCGCTATGGTTCGCGAAACGCGGCTGAAGCTGCAGAACAGTAATAAGCGAAGTCACGTGTACATTTTATGCTGCCGGTAGGAAGACTAAGCAAATGCATGTATTACTAATCGGTACTGCTGTATCTGAATGATAGCAGCGCCAGGGTTGCCTCTTGTATTTTGGTAGGAAACTGTTGTCACGCAGATGGTAAGAGCGGACCGGCACTGGTGCTCAGCCCACGGCTACGTCACAGTCACAATGGGGATGTCAATGGACGATAATGTGTTGATAATTAAGGTTTATGTCGAAGTGGCAGGTTCGATGCAGGCAGTCTAGCTGCATTTCCGCTGCGCAAATTAGAAGGAAGAAATAACAAGGTACCGGCGGTCCCTGTGGTGCGTATTACCCATTTTGTGATGCCGCAATCCGCAATGTCAAGATGAGGTACTTGATATAGACCTGC